>QRFJ01003459.1:145647-166668 GCA_006176705.1 Cocos nucifera | reverse complement strand
TATAGCCAACATACACCTCAGGGTTCCATATGGCTAGGAGATCGAGTAATGGTGTAGTCAAACTATAACACCCTCAAGGTGAACTGTCCGATGCATCTCAGGTCAAAGAACCAGACACACTACTGCAGCATCGAGTCAGTCATTGACGAGAAGGTAGACTCCCTAATGACTACTCGAGGTGGTCACGCTCAGTGCCCTCATTCTCTAACGAGTACCTGTACTCTCGCTCCGGTGTCTCCACACCGTAGACTCAAGACTCATCTACTAAAGAGAAGCGATTGTACACCAACCTTCCGGATCAATCACCATCCTCGTGATGATCCTATGGTCAGTAGCAATTTATGAGTTAATAATGATTATTCATGTCTTAAATTTTCAACTCTTGAAAATATGAATTATCATTACCATTAACTCAAAGGATGTATCACAGACACTAAATACACATATGTGATAGAAAATAACCCATTTATTGATTTTAGTCAAAATTATAATTTTGCCCCTAGAAGTGTATTACAAGTGTCAGCCAATTCTGGCTTCTAGGGCACATATATCTAACAATCTCTCACTTGTCCTAAAGCCAATTGGCTACAAGTCTAAGTCCCATCTTCTCAAGGTGGGCTTCGATCTTCTGCTGGCCCAACGGCTTTGTAAGTGGGTCTGCCACATTATCTACGGAGTTGACTCTCTTGACCTCGACATAACCCTTCTCGAGGTAATCGCGGATGAGGTGGTATCGCCGCTCAATGTGCTTGGATTTCTGATGAGACTCTTCCAGCTGTGCCATTGTTATCAGTACATCGGAATGGCATCTGATGGCATCACTTCAATTTCTATGGTAAATTTTTGTACCAAAATACCTTCTTTGCAGCTTCTGACATAGCGATGTATTCTTCTTCTATGGTGGAATCTGCTATCACTGTCTGCTTGAAACTTTTTCAATTGACAGCACCACCATTACACACAAACAGACTCCTAGATGTCGACTTTTGATCATCTATATCGGACATAAAATCTGAGTCTATATACCCCTGAACTTGGAGTTCTCCATTACCAAAAACCAACAACATATCCTTAGTTCTTCTTAAGTACTTAAGGATACATTTCATAGAAATTCAGTATTCTTCATCTGGATTTGACTGATATCTACTCGTGACACTCATGGTATGGGCTATATTAGATCATATACATAACATGGCATACATGATGCTTCCTATTGCTGAAGCATTAGGGATCTTGCTCATGCATTCTATCTCCTTAGGTGTGCTAGGGCACATCTTCTTGGAGAGATGAATGCCATGTCTGCAGGGTACCAAATCCCTTTTGGAGTTTTCCATGCTAAACCATTTTAGCACTTTCTCTATGTACATCTTCTATGCAAGACCTAGCATCATATTCGGTCTATTTCTATAGACCTTAATTCCTAGAGTGAAGGATGCTTCACCTAGGTCTTTCATGGAGAATTCTTAGAACAACCACATCTTATATCGTCAACATGGGAATATCATTCCCAATAAGGAGGATTCATCCACGACAATCACAAGACAACAGCGCTCCCACTGACCTTTTTGAAAACACACAGTCCTCTTCATTTTTGAGAAACCAAACTTTTTGATCACACCATTAAATCAAGTATTCCAGCTCCGAGATGCTTGCTTAAGTCCAAATATGGATCTTTGCAGCTTGCATACTTTGTGATCAGCATCGTTAAATATGAAACCTAGCGGCTATTCCATATAGATATCTTTCTCAAGGTATCCATTTAAGAATGTCGTTTTCACGTCCATTTACCATATTTCATAATCAAAATAGGCTGCAATAGTAAGCAATGTGTGGATGGATTTTAGCATAGCTACTGGCGAAAAGGTATCTTGATAGTCAATGCCTTCGCATTGACTATAATCTTTTGCCACTAATCTAGATTTGAATGTCTCCACATTTTCATCTACACCAATCTTTCTCTTGTAGAACCATTTACATCTAATAGGTACTATGCCTTCTGGTAGATCTACCAAGGTCCAGACTTGGTTTGAGTGCATCGAGTCAATTTCTGACTTCATTATCTCTAACCATTTTTCGAAGTCGATATTTGATATCGCCTCGTTATAGATTTTGGGATCATCACCATGAACCCCATTACTTATGAGAAATATTTTCTCTATTTTCTCTAAAATAGTACCTAAGTACCTCTCAGGAGGATGAAAAAAATCCTTTTCGATCTACAAGGTGGAGGAGGTAGTGATTGTATTGGCTCAACCTAATTTGGTTCCATTTGGTCATTAGCTTGTTGCTCTTGTGAGACTTTCTCATCGAGCTTGATCTGCTTTTCAATGCCGCTATCTTGAATAAACTATTTTTCAAGAAAGATGGCATATCGACTCACAATCACATTATGATCTTCTGGAATGTAGAAATAATATTCTTATGACTCTTTAGGATATCCTATAAATCAAGCTTTAAAGAACCTAAAGTCTAACTTGTCCGCTTGTTGTCTTTTGATATAAGCTGGACAACCTCAAATTCTGAGATAACTCAGACTTGGTTTCTTACGATGCCATATCTCATACGGTGTGGTAGGAACGGTTTTAGAAGGAACCCTATTCAGTAAGTATATTGCAGTTAACAAACTGTATCCCCAAAAAAATCATAAAGGTCTATGAAACTCATCATGGATCGGACCATATCTAATAGGGTCCGGTTCCTCTGTTCTAAAATCCCGTTGAGTTGAGGCATTCCAGGTGGAGTCTATTGAGAGATTATGCCATTTTTCTTGAGATAGTCCAGAAATTTTCGACTAAGGTATTCACCTTCTCGATCTGATCGAAGAACCTTAATGGATTTTTCAGTTTTCTTTTCTACTTCATGTCTGAATTTCTTGAATTTTTCAAAAGCTTCAGACTTATATCTCATAAGATACACATACCCATACCTAGATAAATTATCGATAAAGGTTATGAAGTAGACAAAGTTACCTCTAGCCGACACATCAAATGGAGCTTAGTAGCCAATTATGTACTAGGACAAGAAGATCCGAGGCCCTTTTCCCATGTTCTACAAAAGGGAGCTTAGTCATTTTGCCATGAAGACAAGATTCACAAATTGGATATGACTCGAACGTCAAGAAACTTAATAGCCCAATTTTCTTCAATTTGTTAACCCTATCTTCTGCTATATGACCTAGTCTTAGGTGCCATAGATACCTATTATTTGGACTATCCCTTGGTCATTTCATGGCATTCACATTTTGCTTGATATTAAAAATAGACACATCAATATGTAACTGGTAAAGATCGTTAATAAGGAAACCACTTGCAATTTTATTTCTTTTATAAAGAATATTATAATGGTCCTTAAGAAAACTAATTACATAGCCTTCTAGTGCTAGGCATGAAACAGAAATCAAATTCCTACTTGCTACAGGCACATAATAACAGTCTTTTAATACTAAGTCTAAATCAGATGATAGTCAAAGAGGGTATATTCTCATGACCACGGTAGCAACTCTTGCTCCATTTTCGAGGTGCAGGATCATCTTACCATCCCTCAGCCACCTGCTATCCTCAAGATCCTGTATGGAAGTGCACAAATAAGCACTAGAATCAGAGTCAAGCACCCAACTGGATGCAGAAGAAATCATAAGGTTAGACTCAATAACGAGCATACCTTCAGAAGGACCTGCCTCCTTCTTATTCTTCAGAGTGGCCAAGTAAGTAGGACAGTTCTGCTTCTAGTGGCTATCATTGTTGCAATGAAAATACTTTTCTTTGTCAGCGGCCTTCTTCTTTAGCTCTACCTTTTTTTCTTTTCTCCTTCCACCTTTTGCTTTTTCATAGACTTCTTCTTCTTTTCAAAAGACTTTCTCTTGAAAGAAGTCTTTTTCATAGCAAGCACTGAGCCTTTAGAATCTTTCATAAAAAGCTCAATAGTAACCAGCATGTTCATAAGTTTCGGTCAGAGAATTTTGAAGTTTATGCATATGGTAGTTCATGATGAATTACCCATATGCATCAATCAAGGATTGTAGAATTATATCATTTTGCAAATCCATGTCCAACTTCACTCCGAGCTTCTCAAGCTCTTCCAAATCCTTGATCATCATCAGACAATGATCTTGGACTGACTTTCCATCATGCATTTTAGCCTTGAATAGTTGTTTAGTGACTTGATACTTGGCTACGTGACTCTGTTCACCAAACATTTCTTATAGGTGAGCCAACATTTAGCGGGCAGTTCTGATATCTTCATGTTGGCACTGAAGCTCATCAGACATTGAGCCCAACATGTAGTATCTAGTCTTGTTATCTTCATCCGTCTACTTATCAAAAGATGCTCTCTATTCAGTGGATGGACGAGCTGGTAAGATGGGAGGGTTCTGATCCAATACATGAGTTAACTTCTTAGAACCCAAAATGATTTTGAAGTTTCAAAGTCAATCCTTGTAATTAGGTTCGGTCAGTCTATAGGTGTCTAGGATACGTGCTAGTGGATTGGATGCAGACATTTTTTTGTAGAGAGTTAAAGTTTCTAGTTAGATATTGTAATTAAGACTTGAGCAATTTGTTTAGGAGTTTTATTTTTAAATAAATTAGCTTTCACTATTTTTTTGGATTCCTACACTCCCTTTGTAGGTGGGTGGTTAGGTCCCACCAACTGACTCATCACCTCACCTAATAGTTATTTGTGATGGGTTAGCCAATGAGTGAACAACTCTTGTTCAATGATTCTCTAATCATGGTGCATCTAAACTTGATCTCTAATTCATGAATCTCACCGTGTTCAGAATTAATCTACTTCTTAGTTAAGTCAGACCCACCATTTATACAGATTGGATTTCTAATTGAGTCTCTCACCGTATCCAGAATATTGAGCTCAATCCATCCTTCAGTCTATAGTATCCAATGCCTAATAGATATGGTTACGTCTTCCCGATGCAACTGAACCACTATAACCAGTCGAGAACAATCAACCCCAGAAAGGGCCCGCACATCTACAATGGTGGAAGACCTTAGACTTAATCTTTTCTTAGGAAGATTTGATTTAGGTCTCATTAAACTAGACTTGACATAGTCATAACCATTATGACTAACCTAGTGGCATGAATTAGCTCAGATTATTGACCATCTCATATCAGGACTGAACCAACAAATATGGTCAGGTAAGTGAGATCGGTGGAAGGGATATGCCATTAACTCGATAAGAATGTATTCGAGTCGAGTAATTTCTAATTAAAAATCAGTCGATCGTATCTACCAGACTTATCTTAGACATCAAATTATTGAGCCAGAACCAATTGGATTAGCCTACAATCCAGACTCTAACCACTGAGCCTAATTAGGTCTTAGCTTGATTGATCACTCGCATGACTCGATCTTGACCCAGACTTAATTCTATTAGGCTAATCAATTTAAGCATTGTTGATCCCATCTAACCAACTCTTGATTCGATTTGATCAACCGCTTAGACCTAATTGAGCTACCCAAGCCTGAACCCAATTTTATAAATATGTCTAAGATCTGAAATTCTCAATTTTAGACCTAACATATATTTCATAATCTTAATTTTTAATTAAGTTTAAGATTCACAAATAAAATATGTAAATAAAATTTTAGGATTTCAAGATCTAGAATTTTACAGAAAGTAAGTTCTTGATTTCTGATTAAGGATGAATGCGCAGCACCCCTACACATCGTAAGAACACCCCATCGAATGGAAGGAGAGGGCATTTAAACCCTACTTTATTCTTATGATCGGACGGCCAAGGAGAATGCCTTAATTAAAAATATAAGACTACAAAACTAGTTAGATCTACATCATATATCTCATATAAAAATTGATCTAACTTTAAACATGTTTTGCATACATCTCATGTATCATATCATGCATATTTTTAGATCTAAATTATCTCATAATTATCTAAAAAATTAGATTTAAATTGATCACATCAAAATAAATTCTAATCTAGATAATTATGTAGAACTATTCTACAACTAGTCTAAATATGCATTCATCATATCTCATATGAACCAAAAATTAAATAATTTTATTTACTATTTTTTAGATCTTATTATAATAATTATAATATTATAAAATAGTAAATAAATATATCTAAAATTATAATTTAATCAAATTAAATTATGATCATGCAAAACTATGTATAGAATAATTCTATTTTATAACTAGTCATGCATCTTATAAAACTTAGATCTAAATTATTTAATTTTAATTTTTTTGATTTTAGATCTAATCACATCTCATGTGACATCTAAAATCACCTAATTATTAGATCAAAATAAATTTAAATCAGATCTAAATAGTTTATTAGAACCAAGTTTTGATACCAGTTGAAGAAAAAATCCTGATTTTTTGGATCAGGTTCGTTCAGATCTAATTGGATCAAGAGAGATATTTTAAAAAATTTTCTTTTGAATCTAGATTACATCTAAGATATTTCAAATCTAATTTTATAGATCTAATAAAATAAAATAAAAATAAATTAAATTTGATTTAATTTTGTACCTTTTATTGGATAATCAGATTATCCTATGATGATCCTGCTGATTGCCTGAAGTTCTGGATCTAGCCATGCAAGTGCCCGACCTCTACCAGTATCCACTCAAACTGGATCTAAAGATCTTTTTTTCTTTATCATCTCTTCAAATATCAGATCTAGATCTAATTTGGAGGATCTTCAAAACTCCTTCTGAAGATCTGGAATCATCTCTTACAGTAGTGCTGCCTTCTTCCTTTCTCGTCACCTTTCTCTTTTCTGGATCACACCAAACTGAAGCCTAAACCTCCTTAGGAATGAAGAGGAGAGAGAGAACCAAAAGATGGCATGGAGGAGGGAGAGGGGCAGCCTTGTGGCATTGGCTATTAGAGATTCTCTTCAAGGTTTGGCGTGGATAGGGTTTTTATAGACCCTGCTGCGCCATGCAGTGCCACATCATCCCGGTCAATCATGTCGCTTTGTGCAATCAGATCTAAATCTGATTGGTGGAATGACATCACCTGATCCAATTAGATGAGAGCCCCCTCAAATCATCCTTAGCTGGCGCCAAGACTAATCAAAGCTAAGTCTTAGTCACCTACCTAAGTTGATTCCAAGAAGCAACCTAGAGTCCCATCTATATGGGACTCCAGGCATCCCTATCCATGGGCGCATGCCTCCCTAGGCATGTGCCCCCTCCTTTCCAATTTCTAGCAAGAGGACAAGCCCCTATCTGCTCTCCTATGGGTGCATGACACATGGGCAGATATCTAACTATCAAAGGTCAACGTTTGACCAAAGTCAAAAGACAAGAATTAGCAGATGATGGAAAATGGTAAGTATTGTCTCAAATTTATCTTATAAACTAAGACAACCCTTTTCTAACCTGGACAAGCTCCAGTCAGACCAAGTAAAGGTACCTGAGTGAGTACAAATATATTTGACTCAATCGAGATAACTTTTAATGATAATTGAAGAAGAATATTAGGCTCAATCGTGTGCTAGCATAATTTTCTTGAACCTAATTAAATCTAATTCAAATCAATTAAACTGAGTTAGTCCAAGATGATATCCAGATCCAAACCCTTATTTATGTGATCCAATTTGGTTTAATTCTATATGGTAATGGGATATGTCGCGATCTCTATCATCGACATCATCGAAACACCTTCCGATGGATCAGAACTTTTTTGATTCAGACAACTAGAATGATCGATCATCCAAATCATTCTAATTGCTCCCAAAATCCACCAATGACACCTAGCAGTATATGGTGACAATCCATCCAAACTAAAAATGAATCTCTTGGTGCAGCTACCTGTGTGATTAAGTTCTTCTATCTTGAGCCCCAATTAGATTAGGGTTAAGGTGAACTCGTCAAACCCTAATTTCTATCATATGATTTAATCATTTGATTCAAGTTCGATATGAAAATCTTAATAGAAATCCTTTATATTATTTCACTCTACCATGGCCATAGGGTTATGGACTTGATTCTCATAATCATCATAGGACTACTCCTCATCTACCGAGGTAGATAGATTCCCTCTTGGTGCAATCCAATTCCTACAATGAACATGCTATAGCCAACATACACCTCAGGATTTCGAATGGCTTGAAGATCGAGTTATGGTGTAGTCAAACTATAACACCCTCAAGGTGAACTACCGATGCACCTTAATTCAAAGAACCAAACACACCACTACAGCTTTGAGCTAGTCATCGATGAGAAGGTAGACTTCCTTATGACTGCTCGAGGTGGTCACACTCAGTGCCCTCGTTCTCTAATGAGTACCTGTACTCTCACTCTGGTGTCTCTACACCGTAGACTCAAGACTCATCTACTATAAAGAAGCGATTGTATACCAACCTTTCAAATCAATCACCATCCTCATGATGATCCTATGGTCAGGAGCATTTTATGAGTTAATAATGAAAATTCTTATCTTAAATTTTTAACTCTTAAAAATAAGAATTATCATTATCATTAACTCAAAGGATGTATCACAGATACTAAATACACATTTATGATAGAAAATGACCCATTTTATTACTTATAGTCAAAATTATAATTTTGCCCCTAGAAGTGTATTACAAGTATCAGCCAATTCTAGCTTCTAGGGCACACATATCTAACAAAAATTGCTCAACCTGGATCTTATTATCTAAAGGAGCTCAAAGGAGCTATACTTCCGTGGCCATGAAATTCAAAAAATTTATGAATGTACTATCAATGATCTGATCCCAATAAAATTTTCTTACTTTAACATTCTTATTTTGGATGCAAAATTATGATGATAGAAAATAATTCAACTAAACTCCATCCTTTAAAGAAGTAGAAGGCCTCTGGTTATTTAAGACAAGAGGTTAACCTCGTCATAACGAGGGTGAAGGCCTCTGGTTGTTTAAGACAGGAGGTTTACCTCATCATAGCAAGGGTGAAAGCCTCTGGTTGTTTGAGATAGGAGGTTAATCTTGTCATAGCAAGGATGAAAGCCTTCGATTATTTAAGATGGGAGGTTAATCTTGTCATAGCGAGAATGAAGTAAAGACATCTGGTTATTCAAGACATGAGGTTAACCATATCACAGCAAAGATGAAAACCTCTGATTTTCAAGATAGGAGAAAATGGGGAGAGACCCTCTTAATGGCCCTTCAATGCCCCAGCAATCTTGTCGGGAATAGGAGGAGAATCTTGTCCTGACAAGGATAAAAGCTAACAACATTAGGAATAGAAGGAAAACCTCATCCTAACGTGGGCGGAGACCTCTGATTATTCAAAATAAGAGATCATCTTGAAGATGCTATCCACATTAAGCATGATGAGAAAATGAAGATATCAACAGGCGTCAAATCCAGATAATGTAAAGAATAAGAGGCAATTGAAGAAAATATCATTTCATTGAAATTGAAATTCATTACAAACAAAGGTCTATAAGATCCTATACAAAAAGAAGAATGGATGAAGTCCTATGAAGGACCAAATCCTTTGGACTTTGGACTACCGACCCCTGCCATCACTAAAGACTGCTTCAAGCCATGGATCTCCTCCTCAAGCTCCTTCCTCTTTAGCAAGCTCTAGCGAAATAATTTATTAGTCCTTCAGCAATCATCTTCTAACTCATGTAGTCTCTTCCTCAGGATTGCCAGTTCGACTTCTGTGTCTTTAACAACCATCTGCTCATAGGTCAGTTGGATCTTCAGCTACTGAAGTTCGGCCTTCTCCTTCCTATATGTCTTAGAGAGATCACCTAAGGTCCTCCTCAAAGAGGCAACCTACTCTGATTCTTTGCTTGCACTGGCCTACTAATTGTTGGCTAACTACTTCTAGAGATGGATCACCTCGCTATTAACGACTTTGAGCCTCTGCTCAAGTTGGAAAATTTTCTTCATCCAACCAAATCTATAATCATCATACGTGCTTTCGACATCATGAAGCCGCTTCTGAAGGTCGAAGAATTTCTTCGACCAATCCCAACCATATTGCATCTTGTCAGAGGACCACGATGAGCTCCCTTCCAATAGTTGAATTTTTTCTCTTGCTGCATTGAGCTCAACCTCGAGGGAGCTGACTTTTGAGGTCAACATCCAAGATTTATCGCTAGCTCACTTCATGATCTCTTCGAGTTCTACTTCGAAGTCCCTTTTCTTTCTAATATAATCCATGGAATTCTTTTTATGTGCTTGATGGAGGTGAGAGATCTTGATCATAATCTCTGAACAGTTTTTTCTCGATTTTTAAAGTTCATCTTTGACTTTCTTTAATTTCCTTTTAGTATGATAAACTTCCTTCTCTAAATGCCTAATGTGAGTTTTCAGGAAAATACCCTGAGGCAGAGGATCGACTTTGATAGGAGACTGCATTTAGTGCATAAAAATATCACAACACAAAGCATATGGGACTCTACTCATATGCTCTCTCTCTTCAGGAGTTGTCGAACAATCCTTCTTAGCAAGAAAAATTTTATGGCCTTTTGAAAGGTAGCCCTTCTTGGAATTCTCCATGCCAAACCTTTTCAGCATAGTTTTTATGTACGTGGACTGGGATAACCCAAGCATCCTCTTAGATCTATCCCTATAGATTTTCATCCCTAGGATGTAGGATGCTTCACCCAAGTCCTTCATGAAGAACTAAAATGACAACCATACTTTTATTTCTTGTAGTGCATGGACGTCATTCTCGATTAAGAGAATGTCGTCAATGTACAAGATAAGAAATACCACTGCTAGACCATTCACCCACTTGTATATGTAGGGCTCTTCTCCATTCTTAACGAAGCCATACATTTTGATCACCTTATCAAAATGCATGTTCCAACTCCGAGATGCTTGCTTCAATCTATAAATGAATCTCTAAAGCTTGCATAACTTGGACTCATCTGTAGATGTGAATCCCTCAGATTGTATCATATACATCTCTTCGATCAACTCTCCATTCAAGAAAGCTATCTTCACATCTATCTATCAGATCTCATTATCTAGATGGGCAGCTATAGCAAGCATTATCCAAATGGATTTCTGCATTGCCACAGGAGAGAATATCTTATCATAATCGTACCATAATGTTGACGATACCCCTTGGTAACCAGATAGGCTTTATAAGTCTCCACCTTTCCATCTGCGCTCCTCTTCCTTTTGAAGACCCTTTTACATCCAATGGATTTAATCCCTTCAAGTGAGTCAACCAATATCCACATATTGTTGACCTTCATGGCCTCCATCTTGGATTTTATGGCCTCAAGCCATTTCTCAAAATTAGATCTCTATATTGCTTCCATGTAGGTGATCGGATCCTTATCGTTCTCATCATGTTCGATAAGATCATTATTCCAGATCAAGAAACTATAGTATCTACCTGGTTGACATGGTACACTACCAGATCGTCTTAATGGTGCAGAGATACTAGGCTCTGGATTTAATCTAATTAAATCTAGTTCAAGTTCAGCAATAGGTGTCAGCTTTTCTATTTGTTGAACTTCATCAAGTTCAACCTTAGAGGCAACAGTTCCCTTCACCAAGGAACTTCTTTTTCAAGAAGATTGCCTTAAGGCTGACGAACATCTTTTATTCATCAGCATCATAGAAAATATACCCTTTGGATTCTTTGGGATATCCTATAAATATGCATTTGTCAGATCTAGGTCCAAGTTTATCTATGATTAACCATTTCACATAAGCCGGGCACCCCCGGATCTTAAGATGCAAAAGTGTTGGCTTACGTCCTGTTCATATCTCATATGGAGTCTTAATTACAGACTTACTTGGAATCCTATTTTAACAGATAGCAAGCTGATTCAAGTGCATATCCCTAGAAGGATATCGATAAGGTGGCAAAATCCATCAAGGATCGGACCATGTCTAATCGAATCCAATTTCTCCTCTCAGATACACCATTATCCTGTGGTGTTCTTGGAGGAGTCCATTAGGAGAGAATCCCATTCTCTCCTAGATATGTGAGAAACTCACCAGAAAGGTATTCCCCTCCCATTTTAGTTTGCTTTTCTACTTCACTTCTAAATCATTTGAATATTTCAAATGACTCTGACTTATGTTTCATCGGATAAACATATCCATATCTAGATAGATCATCTATGAAAGTAATGAAGTAGAGATATCCACATCTGGTACTTGTGCTCATTGGTCCACATACATCAGTATGTACTAGACCCAAGAGCTTAGTGGCTCTCTCGCATTTTTCAGTAAAAGGTGACTTGGTCATTTTTTCTAGAAGACAAGATTCATAGGTTGGAAGTGATTCACAATCACTAACTTCAAAGATTCCCTCATGAGTCAACTTATTTATCCTATTCTTATTGATGTGACCTAGCCTACAGTGCCATAAGTAGATATTAGATATACTATCTAATCTAGGATGCTTGCTAGTGGAATAGACTATATTAATAGGTTGTGATAACATGTACACACCATTATTTAAATGTCTAGAGAATATAGTAATACCATTCATAATGACATTACAAAATTCTTTCTTTATTAAAAATTTGTAATTGTCTTTGGCCAAAAGACCTACAGAAATGATATTCAAAAAGAAACTAGGATAAAAATGACAATCACTAAGAACAACTGTATGAGACTTAAATACAAGTTTCAAGATTTCTAATGCTAGAATTGAAACCGATCTTCCATCTCTAATGTTAAGGAACCTTTTGCCTTGTTCGAATCTCCTACTGACCTACAATTCCTACAATGAATTGCAAATATAGTAAGGGCTACCAGTATCCAATATCCAATCAGTTTTATCATAAATAAAGAAATTACAAGGAGTTATCATATAGATACCTTGTCCAGCATTAACTTGCTTCTTTCTCGGCCTGTTGGGATCCAATGAGGTAATGTACTGAGGATAGTTCCTCTTCCAGTGCTCCTGCTTCTTGCAGAAGAAGCATTCAACTTGACTCTTATCAGGCTTGATCTTCTTGGTCTGGCCCTACACAAATTTCCAATCTGAACTTGCATCTTCTTTGATTTCTTCTTCTTGTTCTTCTTTCCTTTTTTAGAGGATCGAGAACTAGAAGATGAACCTCCCACTAAGTTCACGAACTTCTTGTAAAGCTAGTGATCCTCTTCAAAGTTCTGAAGCAACCCCAATAACCTGTGGTAGTTAACCTTAGGCTTTGTCATTCTATAATGAGGAAGAAATGGGTGATATGATTTGGGCAATGAGTTTAAAATCGCATCTTTCCCTAGTTGCTCGAGCAAGGAAAATCTGAGCTTGCTCAAATGCTCCATCAGTTCGATCATGTACAGTACATGATCAGTGATTGAAGCTCCATCTCTTATCTTGGCGTTGAAGATGGCACAACTAATCTTGTACCTCTCAACATCATCGAGTGTACCAAAAGACTCGTTCAACACTTGAAGCATGTCTTCTGACTGAGCTGACTCAAGCCTGCGACTGTACTCATCACTCATGATAGCCAACTTAATGCAATGCACCATGATTCGATCATTGAGCCACTTTTGGTAAGTATTTCTGACCATTCCACATGCATTGGATGCTGGCTCCTTAGGTGTTGGATCTATCAGTACATACAGAATCTGTTCATGCTCCAAGATAATCTTCAACTTTCGATACTAATTATCGAAGTTGGATCCCATCAGTTTATCATTATCTAACAATGATCAGAGAAAAAGGGAAGTGGCCATGTCTGCACAAAGAAAAAATAAAATCTAATTAGTAATTGATTCATTAAATCTAAAGATTTGGACTTTTAATCAAAAGATTCTTCCACTATTTTATTCAAATTGATAGCCTCTACCTCCAATTCGAGAAATTATCCTAATTCCTTAGTGGGTACTAAAATCCACATAGACTGCACACAAGTCCAACTTTGGTTGATCAACTTATGTACATTTAAGAGTAGGTTCATAATCAATTATTTTTCTAAATAATTTTTAGTAATTTAATTTTATCCCAGTCCCTAATCAGTAGGCTTTGGCCTCCACTAAAAAGATTCGATTAGGTCTAACCATTAACATGGCCATACTTGGTCCATCTAACCAATGAATGATTAAGTCCAACTTTGGTTAGTCAACCTAACCACCATTTAGATAGATGCGGCTAAAAAATTATATTATGAATAATAATTTTATTAGTCGATAAGCACCAGGCCTTTGGGCCTCCAATGATTATCAAACTAATGGACCCATTATCATCCGCTTAATGGAAGGCTATGATCTAGTTATCACCATAACTATTTCATTTTTAGAGACCTAATAATTTTAGAGGATTTAATTGATTTGATTTAAAGAAGATATAGAGAATGAACCAGCCAATTTCGATCCTTCCTCTGACTTCATCAAGTCAGACCAAAAAAAGAACTAATTCAAACTGGCATTAGGAGCATCTAAATCAATCACACTGATTTACCTAATTGACATGGGTTAGCCCAAGTAACCAAGTGATCTAATCAAAATTTAATTCACCAGGATGGTTAGGTAAGTGAGATCAATAGAAGGGATATGCCATTAACTCGTCAAAGATCGAATCAGTGCGAGTAGCTCTCAATTAAAAACCACTAGTCAGACTGCCAAACTTACCTTAGACACCATCCAGTTCATTAGTTTCAACTTAACTAACCTAGTAATTTTGGATTCAACTGCATAGCCAAGAATCAAGTCTATCTTGGTTCTCATTAAAGACATGGACTTGATCAACTACAACTATTATAATTGATCTAGAGAATTCTTGACCTAATCTAAGATAACTATTGATTAGATATAGTCAATTCTCTAATTAAGATCATTCTTTAATCCAACTTTAGGTCTAATCCAATTGATGGATCAAATTCTTACTAACCCATTAACCCAATGTGTTATGATTTATGTCTTAGGATCTTCAATTTACAATCCTAGATCCTAATCAATCAATTCTTAATTCTTAATTAAGTTTTGGACTAAGAATTGGGGTTCGGCATTTTAAAAATAATTTTCATGTTTGTAAAAAATTTTTGCAACATGGTTCTATCAACCAGTTGCATGTTTGATTAATAATCAATATGCACATATAACAAACATGAAAACTATTTTAGATCTAATCTAAACATGCTCATAAAATTGAAACTATTTCAATTCTAATTAATCATAAATCATCTTAGATCAGGTCTAACATATTTATAATAATAAAAATTAGATTAAAATTTTTTAATTAGATCATAAAATTTTATAGAACTAATCTAGAATTTTATGTTCAGAATTTTAGATTCGCACATACTAGGACAACCTCTCCACTATAAGGGATAAATCTTACAGCAGGACAACCTTACAGTGCGTGCAATCTAAAATTTTATTTTTAGATTTAATCATCAGATTATAAATTAGATATAATCTAAAAATATAATCTAATCATGCATAAATCATGTAATAAATGAACCTGGCTCTGATACTAATTGTAGGAACCGATCTAGGGTTCTAGGGTTAGCTTTTGAAACTTTTTCAAAATTATAGTGGAAGAGGTGAATTAAACACATTAAATCATAAACAATATAACATAAAATCTTAGATATAAAATCCTATTACATAATTAAGGCATGCTATTAAATCAAAAAATAAAATATCAAAAGAACTACATATTAATCATATCAACAGCAGACTACTCTAAATCAGATCTAGACATGTAATAAGGAGATCAGATCATCCTTACCTTTGAATCTCAAGTTTCTTAACTCACTGATCTAGGCCTAAGATGGTTTCTTCAAGCCGCACATATGTTCGATCTCTATGAGTTGTCCACACAAGCTCTTGATTGTAGATCTGAAGTTCGGTGCCTGAAATCAGTACAGTATGCTAGTACTATGCTGATCCTTCTCCAACGATCGATCTGGATCTTCTTTCCTTCAAGCTTGGACTCTCCAACTTTTTAAAGTCGAGAAAGATGATTTGTGATACTGAGACACCTCTCAAACACTCACAAAGATGGAGGAATAGGAGTGTAAGAAAAAATCTAGAAGAAGACCCTCTTCTTCTTCTTTCTTCTCTCACTAAAGCACCTTGATTGATGCCCTTAGAAAATCCCACGACCTAGGCTTCTCTCTTAGATTTTTCACACCCCAAATGAACTCTCTTAGATGTGTAATTCATGAAAAAATTAGATCAAAATTCATTTTATATAAGGAGATATAGAGGAATCCTTGACTAGGTCAAATACCTTGTCAAGGGTAATCCAAACAAGGCTAGACTTGGGGCACCCAACTCTTGGGCATCCTCTCCTTTATTTTTTGCGTGGACTACCAGGGAATGTCACACAAAAAGGCCTCTAAAAGTTATAAAAATTTGAGAGGAAAAATAGGAATGTGGGCAACACAAAATAGGAAGGAGTTTTGGTTTCTCAAAACTCTATCTCTTAGAGTTTAAATCAACTAAAACTCTTCTTTTGACTTGATCACAATATCTAAATACCATAAGCAAGGGGATGTGCATGAACATCTACAGAGAAATATTTTCATGAAAAAATCCAACAAAAATGGCATGGCAGGCATTGGGGCTAGAGTGGCGCATGGAGATAGGAGTCCTAGTGAGACTAGGACTCCTAGTTTGACTTGATCCAACTTGATCCTTGGATCAAATTAAATTAGAATTTAATTAATCCAATTAGATTAGGTCTTAGTCCAACTAATAACCTAATTAAATTAGATTAAATTAGATTTAATTTTGATTTAATCTTTTAATCAAATTAGAAATTGGGTTGATATAAGTCCTAATTGAACTAGGACTAGTTCTTTCTTGTAATTTGCTCATCCAATAAATCAATTGAACTTGATCCAATCAAGTCCAAACTAAATCTAATTAAATTCTATTTAATTAAACTTAATCTCAGCCCTTATTCTTAATCAAATTAAACTAATTAATAATTGAATTGCTAATCGATCCTCCTGCAACACTTGCACTAGGTCAAACATTAATCATATTGAATGTTTAACCCTAGAACGATTCTCAATCATCGATCAACCAACCGATCAGCTTGAGAACTCTTATGTGTGTGACCCCATAGGTCTAAACCAAAGCCAATAGTATAGAAATAAATTTTTGTACCAATCAAAGTGATCATCTAGTAATGGTACCCAATGGCAGGATAGGTCGAATGTGTAGAACAACATCCTTAGAACCCATGTGGATATAGTTTTTTGTATAATTCATCCCCTTGACCAAAATGCTCATAGGATACTTTAGAGTTTAACTATCAACCCCGATTAGGTCATCCACATTGTATTTTAAAATATCAAATTCATCTCATGGATTATCCTGGCCAAGGTTTTTGCTATATTAAAATATAATGATACATTCTTCTCCAACTCTTAGAGTGGTCAATCCCATCTTGATCACTCACCAACTTTGCAAGTACTTGACTATGCCTAAAAATCTTCCATCATTGAATTAAAAATTTAGTTAGTCTGGTACCAAAGCACAATGAGTTGCTTGCAAGCCATTGTGGTGATCTCAGGTCTAAGGGATACTTATACCTATATTCCATCAAAGTAATTCTCGATAGTAGAATGTTCTAGAGTTGATCACGTTCAATGATGATGTACCCATATATCTCACTTGTATGCCATACCAGTATCTCTACACTCCTTGGTTATGAGGACAACCAACCCATATGGCACACAATGACCTATGCTCGATAAATATTGTCGTTCTTATTAACAGCGTATCATTTGATCGTGAACAGTTTAAGAACTAATCGATAAATCCTCTCTTTATTGAAGATAAATAGTCCTAAGAATTTCATCATAATAATAGAGTTCATTAGAAGATGTAAACTTTATGATGAAAATGTCAAAAATATATTTTATTTAATAATAAATCAATTATAATTATAAGATAGCACAACCATCAACAGACTAATGATTGGCTTTGAAACACGTTTTCCAACACTTTCTTCTCTAAATGCCTAATGTGAGTTTTTAGAAAAATACCTTGAGGCAGAGGATCGACTTCAATAGGAGACTGCATTTAGTGCATAAAAACTTCACAACGCGAAGGCATTGCAAAAGAGAGACTTGTTTCCATTAATCAGAATGTTTTTGGATACAACAAAAAGTATAGATACAAAAAAGGGTACAACAATCAAAAGTTTTTGACCTTAGGATGAGCGATGGTGGATGAAGTCAGAGCATTCTCTACAACCTCAAGCTCCGAAGCAAGCTGCGACAGTAGGTTTGGAGGCTTTGGGGCTAGGTTTGACAATTAAGGAGGCGGCATCGGTGTTGGAGGGACCTACTTCATCACCAGACTCCTCCATCAGAAAATCGAGATCCATGTTAGGGAACTTCTTCATGATCCTCCCCATGTAGATATCAACAATCTTGATATCCTCCATCGCCTTGGAGGATTTGAAGGCTTCAATTGCTCTCTCTCTCTCTTGGTGCCGACCTCCTCCTCTACTTTCTTCCTCTTATCCTCCTCGAGGGTCAAAGTAGCATTTAGTCCTACTGATGCTTGTTCCTCCTTCAGTAGTGCTTTTCGAAGGCGCTCGACCTCCGCAGACTGGACTTTCGAAGCCACCTTTAAATAGTCAACCTTGACCTAAATACTCTTTATCTCTGCTTGGGTTTCCTAAAGGAATCTTGAAGCCTCGGCCTGGTATAGACTTGCCACTTCTAAGTGAGCATACAAGTAGTGCTCCAATGCGAAACAAAGGGAAAAGTAGATCATGACTTCAAGGTATATTGACATTCAATCAGGCTCGAGAGAGATCGATTACCTCGAGAAAGATAGCAAAATATTCTTCAAACCTCTCTATACTTTCGGTCCAAACAATCTTCTTGATGATGTGCAGGAGGACACTCTCCTCTATGAAGGAACAAATGACCTTTCGATCATCCAAAGAATCCTACTCTTGGTCAGAGCTCTCACCGACCAAGCCTCTGACCTTCCTCCTAACCTTCAATGTGGCCACAGCCTTCTTGGCAATAGCCTTCTTCTTCTTCTCCACTACTCCCTACTTGGGAGGCATGGGGATGGCAGTTTCACTAAGCAAGGTTAGGTTTGGTGCAGCCACAGCAATTTTTAGATCAGAAGCGACCTTGGTCGGCATGGCCAAACTCGTTTCTTCGACATGAGCCCTTTTCTATGGCTCTCCTATGGGACCGCCCTTCCTTTTGAGGATCTGGATTCCTTGTGATAGATGGTTCAGCTCCTCCAGAGTCGTCTCTACGATAGTAAAAATCAAGGTCATAAGAATGAACAGGGAATAACTGACAAATTGTAGGAAATCGCCTATCGGATCAAGGGGACTGAGGCCAAGGTTAAACAGGATCTGATTATCCAACAGACCAGGTATCAAAGGAGCTCAATAATCCCTTAGCTTGCTAGCCGAGTCTCAATCTTCTTTTTCTAGTCCAGGGGCTCGGCGAACTAAGTCTCTCAAATTTTTCCATGAAGGAAGCCCTAATTCTAAGGAAGGACATGAGACGAAATTTTTTTTTTCTTTTCAGTTATGAATGAAGGAAGGGGCACCCTTAAGCAACCTCTTCTTGCCAAACTGAGGAGAGACATACCACTAATCCTTGGCAGTAGGATGGTGTTTGAAAGTAAAAAAGTTATGGAATAGAAAAATTGTAGGTTGGACCTCGGCCATAATGCAGAAATAAAAAAATCCTACGATGAACCTAAATGAGTTCGGCACCATGGAGGCAAAGAAGATGTTTAAGAACCTAAAGAGGACTACAACGAAGGGAGGGATCGAAAGTCGAAGTCCAGCACGAAGGGCCTTGGTATACGAGCAAAAACAACCCAAGGAAGGGGACCAGGCTCGGCCGCTTGGTCTGAAAAGCTCAAGCTCGTATTCTGGGGGTATCTCGTACTGGATCCGTATCAAGAAAAGGTCATCAAGATGAAATACACAAGAAATGGTGCTAGGTACAAAAGCGGGATGAGGTGCTTCAATGGGCTCGACTTGCTTAAGGTTTGGATCCATCAAGACAAGGTGGGCCGAACTCCCAAAACAAGTCGACCAGGATTCTTCGATGAACGTAGGATCAAACTAAACCCAAAAAAGACCCCAAAAATAAGAAGAAATAAGAAATAAAATCTCTTTGAAGAAATCAAAGGGTCAAGAAATGAAAAGCTTTAAAATGATCATAAAGAAGTTTAGGAACTAACCTAGATTGGTTGAAGAAGGCAAGGAGATAATTTGCGAAGCAAAAATCAGGCAAGAAGGCATCTGTGGCCAGAGGAAATAGGGGAGAATTGAAACTCTTGGATGGGAAGAAGGCAAAAATTGTATGAAGGAGAAGAAGACTTAGTCGAAGTAAAGCTAAGGAGGAGGAAGAGGAACTTAAATAACCAAGAAAGGCCCAGGGTGGTTATGATTGTAGGTTTTCTCCATCTGATCTTCATCTGGCACGTGTCCTACTCATTATAACTAGCACGGATGGTTGGTAGAATTTTAGTGTTGCCGTACCTCGAGCACCACTTCGATGAAAATTTCAAAATCTTATCTTTTTGGGTTGTCATGTATTGAAGAAGCTTTGGCATCAGTGCAAACAATATCAAAATTCTCCACCGCACGAAAGCAGGAAGTTAGAAAAAAACTTCGACACTCGCATTTATACTTCCTTCTTTCGAACTTCAAACTCGAGAGTAGGGGGACTAGTGTTAGTGATAAATCCACTCCTGTCGAAGTTCAGCAAGATGTCCTACCTTGGAGTGATTTCGTTTGATGGTGGCAACCATGACCGAACTTCAACCAGTATAAATTCTTGCTCTAATTCACTCTAGGATAGCTGACCTTCAATTTGTGCATGCCGAATGATATTTTCAACTTTAACAATCAAATCTTTTAGATAACTACAAAACCTAAAGGGTGTCTCGAACCTCATTCGGATAAACTTGAATAGTGAAAATAGTCGCCTAAATAGTTAGCCAAGTATTTGGCTAAGTATTCGACCCCTACATAGTCCAGCCCGATCGACCTCAAAGCCAGCCGAACTTCTCTTCAACCAGATGTCCTTTCAATCAAATCCCGCCATTACAATTGGATCCCACATCAAGAGCCTCGAACCGATAGAGCTTCTCCT
>QRFJ01003459.1:0-145305 GCA_006176705.1 Cocos nucifera | reverse complement strand
AAAGAGAGAGATCTAAAAGAACTAAAAGAAGAGTGCAATCACAGGACGCAACATATTCGCATTCCGCTATCATCTTTGATTTTAGATCAGGATGACGTTGATCTTTAGAAGATTGACAAAAAAAGAAGAACTTAATCGACCCATTTGCTAAAGCCTCGAAACTAAGGAGTTCTACGAGCTCAAGTGAAAGATAGGTATCTGATACTATTCTGATTGGCTTTAGCCCGAGTGAAAGTTATTAGAAAATGTGTCCTAATGCCAATCATCTAAGTTATAGATGATTGAAATTAGTACATGAATTATTAGATAATAATAGTTATTTAGCTTATTCATCATAAAATTTCTATCTTCCTTAAATGAACTCTTAAGTTTTGATGAAGTCCTTAGAACCATACTTAATTGATAAAGAAGAATTTATTGGATGGTTCTTAAATTATTCATGATCAAATAATAAGTTATTAACAAGGATGATAACTTATCGAGTGTAAGTCGCTGTATGTCATATACGTTGGTTGTCCTTGTAACCAAGTGATGTGGAGACGCTAGTATGGCATGCAGATGAGATGTAAAAGTACATCTATACTAAACATGATCAATGTAGTATTCTTTTGTCAAGAGTAGCTAGCTAAGGCCAATAGGTATAAGCATCCCTCTGACCTAAAATTATCATAGTGACTTGCAAGCAACTCACTGTACTTTGGTACCAGACTATCCGTATTTCTAATATAGAAATCAAAAGATTTTTAAGTATAGTCAAGTACTTATAGAGTCAGTGTGTGAGTCAAGATAGGATTGACCATTTCTTATTAAGTTCAGGAAGCAAATGTCTCATAGTGTTTCAATTTAGCAAAACTTAAGCCTGGGTAATCCTCATGAGCAGTCATGAGATTTATAAAATTTTGAGACACCATATGGATGACTTGTATGAGTGTTGATAGCTAACTCAATGTCATCCCGAGCATTATTGATCAAAGAAATGAATTATACGATAACCATAGGCCAGGGTTCTATGAATGTTGCTTTACATATATTCGACCAATCCAGACGTTGGGTACCATTGCTAGATAGTCATTTCAATTGGTACAAAAATTAATTTCTATGCTACTAATTTAGGTTTGAGCCTATGGAGTCACACACATTAGAGATTATTACTAGATCAAATGGTTGATCGATGATTGAGAATCGTTCAGTGATCGAATCATCAATGCGATTGATAATCGATCAAGTATAAGTGTTATAGGAGGATCGATTAGCAATTAGATTACTAATTGGCTCAATTTGATTGAGCAATTGGGCTGAGATCGAGTCTAATTAAATTAGATTCAATTAAAATTACTTTGAACTTAATTGGGTTAAGTCCAATTGGTTTATTAAATAAGCCAATTACAAGAAAACAATAATTCCTTATTAGACTAGGACTTGAGTGCACCTAATTTCTAATCAAGTTAGGATTTAAACTAGATTTAAATTTGATTTAATTAAGCTCCTAGTTCGACTACGATCATTCATAATTTTATTGCACTAATCCTAGCTCTAAAGGATTTGAAATATGGCTTTGACCTAGTCATGTTGAAGAAGTCCTAGTTATACTAGGACTCTCCTTCTTTCCCATGCGCCATGCACCAAATCTCATGCCACCTTCATTCCTTTTATGGCGTGAGATTTCTCATGCCTTAGAAATGTATTTCCACACCCCACTCTTTCTAAGTTTTGGAAATTAGTTTGAATGAGTCAAACTAAGAAAGTTTTAATTAAAATTCAAAATCCCTAAAACTTCTCCCTCTCTCTCTTGCACCAAAAATCTCCATGCCCCATCTTTTTTGTGCTTCTTCTCATTGGCATCAGATTTCTCACACCAATCTGAAGATTTCATGCCCCACTCCCTCTTACTCCCTCTTATTTAGGAATATTGTTTGAATTGTTCAAACATGGAATGAAGAGATAGAGTTTTAATTCTTTAAAACTCTTCATCTTTGGACTTTTGTTCCTGCACTTCCCTTAATTGTTGGTGCCCCATATTTGCTGAAATATGGTGCATCATCCTTTCATTCTTAGTGTGAAGTTGTTCATGCAAAAGGAGTATGAGGCATCCAAAAGTTGGACACCTCCATAGTTTCCATTTTGACTAGGTCTTTGACCTAGTCAAGGATTCTTATTAGCGCCTATTTTCAAGGGGTGGTTAGCATTGAAAAAATCTAGGTATTCCATGCAATTTTTAGAAGAAAAGGAGGAGAGGGCATGGGGTTTTGAGGTGCCTACTTTCTTGGAGGGTTTGGTTTATTTTGGACATCATATGGATGATGTCCTGTTGAGACAAGGAGAAGAGAAGAAGGTCTTCTCTTAGATTCTCCTTAAGATCCTTTTGATGGAAATTGTGCAGGGTTGTAGGCATGCATTTCGAAACTTTTTTAAAATAAAATTTGTAGTGAAAGCAAAATTAATCTAGTATTAATTTTATGCATGCATTGATCACATCAATAACCCTACACTAGGATCTAGACATGCTAATATATAATTAAAAATTAAAATGCATTCGATCAGCAAATCATATTTGCTTATCGATCTTGTATTCAAAATACAATACCTGTGTGCGGATAGATTATCTCTACAATCCAAAACCATAGGAGGATTCCCTCGCATCGTGCTATAGCCACACAATCATTCAGCCTCTATAGTGAGTCCACATGGAGCTTCTAGTCCCGACCAACTCCACCGAAGTACTGGCTCCACGATGAGGCCTTCAACAGTCGATCTTTGTCGATTTGATTGATGATCTTCTCTCAAACTTTTGGATACTCTAGAAAATTAGAGGATGTACTTTAGAGGATGATGAGATGGTGTGTCAAGTTTGGTAGTGATCGAGCACTCACAGCGCTCAATCTCTCCACCCGAACTATAGGTCAAAAACCCTAGGGCTACC
This sequence comes from Cocos nucifera, assembly GCA_006176705.1. Taxonomy (NCBI): domain Eukaryota; kingdom Viridiplantae; phylum Streptophyta; class Magnoliopsida; order Arecales; family Arecaceae; genus Cocos; species Cocos nucifera. The sequence continues at coordinate 142,385 of QRFJ01003459.1, read as the reverse complement.
CACACCCGAAAACCCTAGGGACCCCTCTCTTAGAGTTTTTGTGACCTACTAAAGATCTCACCCTCATGAGAAGCTCACACCCAGGAAGTCCTCATGCACACTCTTCACTGAGAAAACTTTTTCTCGGATAGAAGGTACGCACACACTTTAAATAATTTAAAGTGTTGCATTTGAAAAGAAGAACCAAAGTTGCGCAAGAAACTTTCTTCCCTTTGAATTTTCAACACCAAAAAAAATGCACTCCTCTCAGATATTTTCTCTCTAGGAAGGCTTCTCATCCCTCATGCATGCTTAGAAAAATTGGATTTAAATAGGGTGACAACATAGTAGGAAATGCATGGGAGAAGATAAGCTTGAGATGGTTGAACTTGTTTCCACCTCCTAACCAAAATCAAATTCAAATGAAAGCTTATCCACTTCCTACACCTACTCCACTTAAGAAACTTATAGAGGGGCTTCCATCTACGCACCCTTACTGTTGACCCTGAGATTGATTTTGATGATTCCAAAATATTGAGTATATTATGTATCTAATCATGTGTTTCAAGAATGTGTGTAGGATTTTTCAAGTATTCAAAATAAAGAATTTATCTCAAGAATAAATCTTCTCAAGATGCCTTGCTAAAATACTTAAAAGAGCAAATTCACACATATTTGGATGGCTTGGTAGGAAGAAAGTATGATTGAAAGAAGACAAATTAAAATTGAAGGAAGCAATTATGTTTAAAAGAGTTTGGGATAAAAAAACTCAAGTTTGAAAGGTCAAACATTGAAAAAAAATGAAGTCAAAATTTTTCAAGACATCTCTGATTTTTTTCGAGAGCTCTCGAGTGGTCTTGGATAATGAAATAATATTCTGGCACAATCTCGAGAGGTCTCGAGTTGAACTCAAGATATCTCATTCTCAGTAGATAGAAACTTCATTTCTATGCTCTAAGAGTGAGAGGTATCGCAAATTTCTTGAGAGATCTTACGGTTCTAGTGAGACATCTCGTGAAAAATTGAGAGGTCTCGATCTGCACGGACAGCCTTTAATGGATAGTTTTTCAACGGCTATTTTCGACCCCAACGGCTATTTCAGAGCTTCCAACAGCTAAGAACTCTCACTCCAACCTTCTCTAAAGGTATTTAAAGATAGAGAATCAATTGAAAAAAAAAGAAGAAAGAGATTAAGGGATTTAGAGAGAGAATCTTTTAGATTTTGTGAGGAACATTGAATATCCAAAGAAAAGAGAAAAGAGAGGAGTGTTGTGCACAAATTTCAATGAGCCTTCAAAGCAATCTTCTCCAACATCTTCCACATCCTCTCAAGTATAATTTGAAGAAAAGTCAAACTTCAATCGAGCACATCATCGACTTGTTCTTTAGGATTTAAAAGAGCTTACACTCTATTTTTTATATTATGCTGAAACTTTACTTGTATTTTTTGATTTCTTTATAAGTTTCTTTGGGGGAAAGAAACTTGGGGTTTAGGCCCGTCCAAGCCCAAAATTGGACATTGCAGCTTTTAATTGGTGATCTCAAAAACCAACTAGGTTGTTAGTGGACTTGAAAAACTAACGGTGTTAGGTTTTAGTTGGTGCTCCTATGAAAATCAACTAGATTTGTTTGTGAGCTTGGAAAAATAAACACACTATAATTAAGGATAGTTTATAGTAAAATTTTCAAGAAAAGCTTGAAAAGTGGATGTAGGAGCGGATTGCTCCAAACCACTATAAATCTTTATGTGTTTGTGTTATGCTTTTTCCTTCTCTCTCTATATACTTTGCATGCTTATAATTCTTACTTTACTTTCATAGTTTGATTTTGTTATCTTAATTCCGCTGCTCATATTATATACATCTCATCCTCACCACTTAGATTAAAATCAAAGCACATAATTGCTTAGAGTTAAATTTGGCCAAAGCTTTTATAAGAACCTAATTCACCCCCCCCTCTTGGGTTGCTATCTCTGGGCAACAATTGGTATCAGAGCAGGTGCTCTGTAATTGATTATTGACCTAACCATCTTGAGTAAAAGATCATGGAAACCCCATTTGGCTCATTATTTGTTGAAGGCCAATCCACATCAAGACCACCACTATTTAATGGCATAAATTATATCTTTTGAAAAACTAAAATAAAAATTTTCATACAAGCTTTAGACTATGACTTGTGGGGAGTCATAACTAGAAGACCACACACATCCATAATAGAAATTAATGGTTTATCTATTCCCAAACCAAAAAATGATTGGGATGAATTTGATAAGAAGATGGCTCAATTAAATGCAAAAGTCATCAATGTTCTTTATTATTTTCTTGATGTATAAGAATTTAATAGAATATCCACTTGTACATCAGCAAAGAAAATTTAGAAAAGATTGAAAGTGACTTATGAGGGAACAAGCCAAGTAAAAGAGTCCAAAATCAACTTGCTTGTTCATAAATATAAAATATTTAAAATGAAGAAACATGAGTCAATTTCTAAAATATTTTCCAAATTTATTGATATTATTAATGCTCTAAATGATCTTGGCAAAATCTATACGAACTATGAACTTGTTTGCAAGATTTTAAGGTCTTTGCCAAAGGAATGGAAAGCAAAGGTGACAGCCATACAAGAAGCAAAAGACCTCACTAAGCTGTCACTAGAAGAATTGATGGATTCACTCATGACTCATGAGTTGAACATGGATCAAAAGGAGGAAGAGAAAGAGCCAAGAAAGATGAAGACTATCGCCTTCAAATCCATTGCGCAACATGAAGAAAGTGATGAGTCAGAAGAAGAAGAAAATGAAGAAGAGAGTGAAGATGATGATAAGGATATGGAGCTACTCACAAGCAAATTCAAGAAGTTCCTCCTAAAGAGAAGTATGAAAAAGAAAGAAGAAAAAGAAAGAAAAAGTGTCACATGCTATAATTGCAACAAAAGGGGACATTACAAGCCGGATTGCCCTCTACTCAAAAAGTATCCCAAAAGGACCAAGAAAAGAGCTATGTTAGGAATTTGGGATGATAGTGACACTTCAAGCTCGGATGAGGAAAAAAAGTGGAAAATCTTTGCCTAATGGCCATTGAGGATGAGATAAATTCTGAAAACTCCTCCGAGTTTATATTTGAGAAATTGTTTGAAGTCTTCAATGATTTAATGGATGAATTCAAAAAATTAAGGCTGAAAAATAAAGAAATCAAAAAATCTAATCTTCTTTTAGCTAACGAAAAGAATAAGTTATTAAATGAGAAAGAAGATATCTTGAAAGAAAAGAATACTTTGACTAAAGAAAAAGAAGAATGGATCAAATCTGAAAATTCTTTAGTTAAAGAAAACATGGAGCTTAAAAAGGATAATGATATCTTAAGATCCTCCCTAAAAGAAAAGAAAAATCTTTTAAATGAAAAGAAAGAGCTCTTGGGAGAAAATAAAAAATTAAGAAGAGAGATTGAAATTTTGAAGCCTATTGCTGAAAAGTTTACCATTAGTTTTCAAAATCCCCAATCTATGGTAAAAGTTAATGAGGTTGTTTTCAATAAAATAGAAACTGATCTTAATATTTCAAGAAAATTATAAAATGTCAGGAGTATTTTCACAAGAGCTTCAACTAAAAATCATTCAATTAAATGCTTTAAATGCAATAAAATTGGTCAAAAAAATTTTGAATACAATTTTAAAAGAATTGGCCATACTTTGGTTAGACAAATTTGGATTCCAAAAGGAACCTTGAGCACTAACTTTAATGGACCCAAGAAAACTTGGGTACCAAAAATTATGAAGTAATTTTGCAGGTATACCAAGGATCCAATGAAGCTAAAAGAAGAAAATTTTTATGGATGCCTTGGAAATGAAAATAGATGAATGGTGATATTTAGTAAAATCTAAACTATTCTCACACCATGCCATCTTTATTTGCTAAATATATTTTGATTATTAATTAGATAATTATTAAGCATGTTTGATTGATTTTGATGATTTATCATTGCTTAAAATGATCATACTCTATGAATTGAAAGTTTGATGTATTAACTTTAATGATTTGTTAATATGTATGCATATGATAACTCCTTTCATATTTTGATAAGTATGATTGATTTTGATGCTTGCAATAATTTTAGTGCTTTGATTTTAAAGATTAATACGCTCTCCTCTATATATCATGCTATGGATGAAATGGTTTATTTTGAAATTTAGCATAATATTTTAAGTCTCTCCATATCAATTTTATAATTAATAAATTTAAATTAAAAGATTCTTATTGGATATGAATGTTTTAAATTGCTAAATATTCATAGAGAACTTCAGTTTTAATTATTTGATATCAAACAACTTACTATTGCCATGTATCTGATTGATTTATCTTTTGGCAAAAAGAGAAGAATGCCTTTGTTTCAAATATGATTTTACATAGCAATATATTTGATATGATACAATTTGAAATAAATTCAAAAATACATACCTTTTCTAAACCTAGTTGCTTGATATTTCTTATGAAAAGAAAGAAATGATCTTTTTGAAGAATGACTGAAATTTTTTTTATGATTTGCCTTAACTAATTTGCTGATATCAATTCAAATTGATTTATCATTCTAAATCCTTAAACTATTTAATTTGAATCAATTCATCTTGATTTAATTCAAAACTAAATTCATTGGTATCAAGCTGAATTTGCAAATTAATCTTTAAATGGTATTGAACCATGAAAATCATGATTTGATCTAAAACTTTGTTTAATTGGCATCAAAAAGATCTTTCAGAAAAATGACTCTATTTGTTAAAGTAAGGGAGAGAAAATATTAAAGAAGAAGTAATCATTTAATAAAAAAGGCCTTTGAAATTAAAAATATATTTTAAATTTTAAAATCTAAATTTAGTGGTTAAATTCATGTTGAATTTGCTTAATTTGAAATAAAGAAGGGATGAAAGTTGAAAAGTAAATTAATCTTGCTATGAGTATGAAAAATAGGGGGAGAGATATTTTCTAACTTGATTTGATTAAAAAAATTTTGACTAATTTAAAAACATATTCTTACTCCAAGGAATAAATTTTGAAATTTATTTAAAAATTCAAATTTGATCCTAAATTTCTCATGTGCATTACAAAATTCTTATGAATTATTTATTTTGAAATAATATTTTACTCAAAGCAATGAATTTGAAAATGTAACTATCTTATGCTTTGATACTGTTTATTTTACTTTGCTCAATACATTTTTGATACATACCTTTTTCAAATCTAATTGATCAAATTTTTTTAAGAAAAAAAAGTTAGAATATTAAAGTATATATTATGCTTGATTTCATATTTAAATATTTTAAAAAGCTCTATTCCTCTTAAAACTTAAAAGTGCATATTTGAAAATCTAAATAAAGATCATATTCATTCAAAAAGAGAGAAAGCATATAATATTTAAATTCAAGCTAATTTTTGAAATTAAAATAAATATTTGAAACTTATTTTGAGTCAAATAATAAATTTTCAAAAGGAAGATGATTCATTTAAATTGATTTCATAAATTTAATACATCTCTCAATTTAATGCTTTGATGTTGATTTTGATGGCTCATATAAATTAATTTTTTGAACTTAATGCAATTCTTACTTTGATACAATCATATTATTAATTTTGATGATTATTTCTTATTTCTTTTCTATGAGCTTTTTAATGCTGTCAAAAAGGGGGAGAGGAATGTTGAGTATATGCTTGAAAAAACTCAATGAATTATATTGATGCTTGAAATGAAAACTTAATACTCATTGATATGAATTGAAACATTTTTTTATGAGTATATGAAATATGTGCAATGAACCAAAAGAATAATTGAGAATATTCACGAAGTACTCATTCATGTGTTTAATCTATACTTCATAATACTTTTTAGCAAAATGCATAGAAATACATTATTTGCTTTTATTGTGCATATACCCAAGATTTTGTCATCATCAAAAAGAGGGAGATTGTTGACCCCAAGATTGATTTTGATGATTCCAAAATATTAAGTATACTATGTATCTAATTATGTGTTTCAAGAATATGTGTAAGATTTTTCAAGTATCCAAAATGAAGAATTTATCTCAAGAATAAATCCTCTCAAGATGCCATGCTAAAATACTTAAAAGAATAAATTCACACATATTTGGATGGCTTAGTATGAAGAAGGTATGATTTAAAGAAGAAAAATTAAAATTAAAAAAAGCAATTGTTTAAAAGAGTTTGAGGCCAAAAAACTCAAGTTTGGAAGGTCAAACATTGAAGAAAAATGAAGTCAAAATTTTTTGAGACGTCTCAAAATTTTTTTGAGAGCTCTGAAGTGGTCTGGCATAATGAAATAATATTCTGGCACAGTCTCGAGAGATCTCGAGTTGAACCCAAGATGTCTCATTCTCAGAAGATAGAAACTTCATTTTTATGCTCTAAGAGTGAGAGGTCTCGTAGATTTCTTGAGAGGTCTCGCGGTTCTGATGAGACGTCTCATGAAAAATTGAGAGGTCTCAAAATCTGGTGAGAGATCTCATGAAAAACTAAGAGGTCTCGATCTGCACAGACAGCCTTCAATGGATAGTTTTTCAATGTCTATTTTTCGATCCCAATGACTATTTCAGAGCTTTCAACGGCTAAGAACTCTCACTCCAACCTTCTCTAAAGGTATTTAAAGGTGGAGAATCAATTAAAAAAAATAGAAAAAAAAAGATTAAGGGATTTAGAGAGAGAATCTTTTAGATTTTGTGAGGAACATTGATTATCCAAAGAAAAGGAAAAAGAGAGGAGTGTTGTGCACAAATTTCAACGAGCCTTCAAAGCAATCTTCTCCAACATCTTCCACATCCTCTCAAGCATAATTTGAAGAAAATCCAAGCTTCAATCGAGCACATTATCGGCTTGTTCTTTAGGATTTAAAAGAGCTTATACTCTATTTTTTATATTATGCTGAAACTTTACTTATATTTTTTTATTTCTTTATAAGTTTCTTTGGGGGAAAGAAACTTGGGGTTTGGGGCAATCCAAGCTCGGAATTGAACATTGTAGGTTTTGATTAGTGATCCCGAAATATCAACTGGGTTGTTAGTGAATCCAAAAAATTAATGGTGTTAGATTTTGGTTGGTGCTCCTCTAAAAATCAACTAAGTTTGTTTGTGAGCCTAGAAAAACAAACACACAATAATCAAGGATAGATTATAGTGGAATTCCCAAGGAAAGCTTGGGGAGTGGACATAGGAGCGGGTTGCTCCAAACCACTATAAATCTTTGGGTGTTTGTATTGTGCTTTTTTCTTCTATCTCTCTATACATTTTGCATGCTTATAATTCTTACTTTACTTTTATAGTTTGATTTTATTATTTTAATTCCACTATTCATATTATATACATCTCATCCTCACCACTTAGATTAAAATCAAAACACATAATTGCTTAGAGTTAAATTTGGCCAAAGCTTTTATAAGAACCCAATTCACCCCCCCCCCCCACCCTCTTGGGTTGCTACCTCTGGGCAACACTTACTCTGAACAATTTAGAATATTGGGCAACAAAATACATGGGAGGCATGGGAATGGATAAGTTAGAGTTGGTTGAACTTGTTTCAACCACCTACTCATTTGAATTCAAACTCAAAGTGATTCTTATCCATTTCCATCACCCATCCCATAGAGGTTGATGTGTAGAAGGACTCTCCTTCTATGCGCCCACACCTAGAATGCACAAAAAAAAGGTGGTAACAAAAATTCTAGGAAGGCATGGAGAGGAGATAAGGGAGAGATAAGTGCAACTACTAACCAAAAAAGTTGAATTCAAAATTCAACTTATTTTGAACCAGTCCAACTCTTGGACCAGGTCAAAAGCAAAAAGTGGAGAGGTGCACAAAATCATTCCTAGCATGGGAAAAGCCCATGCAAATTCAAAATTTCAATGAGAAGGCAAGGTCAGAAGCAGGGTGGTGTAGGGAGAAAGGAATTTGAAATTCAAACTTACTTTGAATTAGTTAAAATTGGTTTCAACCAAATAAATTTATCTAGACCCAATTAGACTAGGATAAACCTAATCAAATTAGACTTAACCCAATCTAATAAATTTCTAATTAAATTAGAAATTAATTAGATCCAGGTCCTGATCAAATCAGGGTCCAATTTTTCATAGCGATTAGGTCAACTTATGATCTGATCAGGTCAAACCTAATCAAATAAAATTTAATTAGATTTGATCAAATTCATATCGCTCAATCAAATTAAGCTAATTAGCAATCAAATTACTAATTAATTCTCTAAAAATATCAGTCTCAATCTAATGGGATCCACGAAGGCAGAGTTTCAATCTAGTGGAACTCTCAGTCATAGAGTTCTAGTCTACTGAGACTCTTGACCATAGAATTTTAGACCATTGGGACTCTTGATCAGTCATCAGATTAGGTAGAAACTTGTATTGTGTGTGACCCCATAGGTTCAAATCCTAAGCTGGTAGTATAGGAATCAATTTTTTGTACTAATCGTTGTGTCCATCTAGTAATAGTACCCGACATCCAGATAGGTCAAATAGTTGCAACGTAACATCGATGAACTTGTAGCATATAGTTATCATATAATTCATCCCCTTAATCTCAATGCTCAAAGGATGATCTAGGATTTACTGCCAATCCTAAAAATCATCCATATTGTATTTCAAAATTTAGTGTCCATCAAATGAACCATCCTGATCGAGGTTTTGCTAAATTGAAATACAATGATGCACTTGCTCCAATACTTAGAGGGGTCAGTCCCATCTTGACTCATACATCGACTTCATAAGTACTTGACTGCACCTACTAATCTTTCATCACTAAATTAAAAATTTAGGTAGTCCAGTACTAAAGTACAGTGAGTTGCTTGCAAGCCACTATAGTGATCTCAGGTCTATGGGACACTTATATCCATTTTCTTCATGAGTAACTCTTGACAGTAGAAAACTACGTAGTTGGGTCATGTTTAGTGAAATGTATCCCTATACTTCACCTACATGCCATAATAGTATATCCATACTCCTTGGTTAAGAGGACAACCAAAGAATATGGCACGCAATGACCTATACTTGATTACACTATCATCCTTGGTAACAACATATTATTTGATCGCGAATAGGTTTAAGCACTAAATGATAAATCCTTCTTTGTCAAGTCTAAATAGTCCTAAGGACTTCATCACTGAAGAGTTCATTACAAAAAGATGTTCAAACATGATGAAAAAGCTAGAATAATAATTTTATTTATTAATAATTCAAGTGTAATTTACCATCAGTTTAACCATCTACAACCTAGATGATTGGCTTTAAGATACAATATCCAACAAACTCTCACTTAGACTAAAACTAATCAGAATAGTATCGTATACCCATCTTCCACTTGTGATTGTCGAACTTTTTGATTTTGATGGCTTTAGTTAATGGGTCGGCCATGTTCTCCTTCCTGTCAATCTTCTGAAGCTCGATGTCACTTCATTCCATGATCTCTCGTACAAGATGGTAGCGATGCAGAATATGTTTGGCGCGCTGATGTGCCTTCGGCTCCTTCGCTTAAGCTATGGCTCCAGTGGTATCATAGTAAAGCAGAACTAGACCATCCAAAGAGGGTGCCACTCTTAGCTCGTCGATGAATTTCCATAGCCACACAGCTTCCTTCGCAGCATTGAATACTATGACATACTCCACCTTGCATACAAAATCGACCACAGTGTGCTACTTGGAACTCTTCCAATAGACTACTCCACATTTAGGATAAACACATAATCTGACACACTCTTACTATCATCATGATCTGATTGAAAACTAGAATCAGTATATCCCACAAGTTTCAAGTCAACATCTCCATAGATGAGCCATTGATCCTTAGTATTTCTCAAATACTTTAGGATTATCTTTACAACTTTCTAATGATTCTCACCCAAATCAGACTGGTATCTACTCACTATCCCTAATGAGTATGCCACATCTAATCTCGTACATGTTATAGCGTACATAATAGAATCTACTGCTGAAGCATATGGTATTCTACTCATACGTTCTCTCTCTTGAGGAGTTGTCAAACAATCCCTCTTTAAGAGAGTAATTTCATGGCCTATCGAAAGATAGTCTTTCTTGAAATTTATCATACTGAATCGCTTCAGCATAGTATCGATGTATGTGGACTGAGATAAACCAAGCAATCTTTTAGATCTATCTCTATATATTTTCATCCATAGGATATAAGAAGCTTCTCCTAAGTCCTTCATGGAAAATTGAGACGACAGCCAAACCTTTATTCTCTATAATGCAAGAATGTCATTCTCGATTAAGAGAATATCATCTACATACAATACAAGAAATGCGACTACAGAATCATTAGCCCATTTATACATGCAGGGTTTCTCTCCATTCTTAACAAAGCCATATGTTCTGATCATCTTATCAAAATACATATTCCAACTCTGAGATGCCTACTTCAATCCATAGATGGATCTTTGAAACTTACACACCTTAGACTCATTTGTGGATGTGAAATCCTCAGGCTATATCATATACACCTCTTCATCTAGCTCTCCATTTAGAAAAATTATTTTCACATCCATTTGCTAGATCTCATAGTCCAAATGTGCTACTATCACAAGCATAATCCGAATGGACTTGAGCATTGCCACTAGAAAAAATATCTCATCATAGTCAATACTATAATGCTGACGATATCTCTTGGCAACCAGACGGGCTTTATAGATCTCCATCTTTCCATCTGCGCCTCTTTTTTTTTTTGAAAATTTAATTACATCCAATGGATTTTATCCCTTTAGATGGATCAACCAGTATCCATACATTGTTGACCTTCATGGCTTTCATTTTGGACTACATGGCTTCTAGCCACTTATTAGAGTTGGACCTCTGCATGGCATCCATGTAGGTGATCGGATTCTCATCATTCTTATTGAGTTCAATAGGATCACCATCCCAAATCAAAAAATCATAGTATCTATCCGATTGATGTGGTACTTTGCCTGATCTCCTCAAGGGTGCATCTATAACGGGCTCTGGGTTTGATCTTATCAAATTCAATTTTGTAGGTTCACTAGAATATGTCAATTCTTCTACCTGTCAAACTTCACCAAGCTCAACACTAGAGATAGTTGTTCCTTCCATAAGAAACTTCTTTTCCAAAAAGATTGCTCTATTGCTGAGGATCATCTTTTGCTCTTCAGCAAGGTATAAGTAATATCCCATAGTTTTCATCCTATAAACAAGCATTTATCAGACCTAGGTTCAAGCTTTTCTAGCTGCAAACATTTAACATTGGCCAAACATCTCCAAACCTAGGATGAGAGAGTGTTTGCCTACGCCCAGTCCATATCTCATATGGAGTCTTTGTAATAGACTTGCTCGAAACATTATTCAAAATATAACAAGCAGTCTCAAGTGCATATCCCCAAAAAAAAATCAACAGACTCGCAAACCCCATCATGGACTGAACCATGTCCAATAGGGTTCGATTCCTCCTTTCAGACATACCATTATGTTGTGGTATTCCAAGAGGGCTCCATTATGAGAGAATCTCATTCTCTTCTAGATATGTTAAAAACTCATTAGAAAGGTATTCATCTCCTCAATCTGATCAAAAAGTTTTAATACTCTTTTTAAATTTTTTTTTTATCTCATTACGATATCGTTTGAACATTTCAAATAAATCAGATTTGCTCTTTATAAGATAGACGTACCCATATCTAGATGGATCATCAGTAAATATAATGTAGTAATATCCACCTCTAGCACTTATGTTCATAGATCCACATACATCAGTATGTACTAGATCCAAAAGTTCAGTGGTCTGTTCATCCTTTTTAGGTTTGTCATCTTACCAAGAAGGTAGGACTCACAGATAGTCAATAATTCATAATCATTGATGTCAAGAATATGCTCCTTGACTAACCTGTTAATCCTATTTTTATTTATATGATCGAGCCGATAGTGCCAAAGATAGGCATCGATCACGTTATCAAGTTTCGAACGTTTGTTAGATATGTACATTATACTAATAGGCTATGATAATACATAAATGCCATTCCTTAATTGTTCTTGCATTATTTGACACCTTTCATAATAATATTGTAATAATTTTTCTTTATTGATAAATTATAACCATCCTGAGCCAAAAGTCCAACAGATATTATATTTATCATAAAAGATGGAAAATAGTGATAGTCACTTAAAATGACATTATTAGTTTTGAAAATAAGCTCAAGAGTTTCTAATGCTAGGATTGGAACATTCCTTCCATCCCCAATATTCAATAATCTATTGTCATCCTCAAACTTTCTACCAATTTGAAGTTCATGCAATAAATTGCATATGTGAACTGGACTCCTGATATCTAATACCCAAATAAAAGTATCATAAATAGAAAAATTGCAAGGTGTTATCATATAATAGCCTTGTCGAGCAATCACTTACTGATTTCTTCTATTTAGCCTATTCGAGTCCAAAGGATAATTCCCCTTTGGATCTATCTGATTAGGGTTAACACTAGACTTCTTGAAATCAAGTCCTATAAGCTTGTCACTGTCTAATAGTAAACAGAATGGACTTACACTAGCCATTCTATTTATTTGAAAGAAAAATATAAGACCATATTAGTACTTAAATTATTTAATCCTAAAGATTTGGACTTTAGTCTAAAGGTTTTTCTACTATTTTTATGAATTGGTAGTCTCTACATTCAATTCAAAAAATTATACTAACTTCTTAGTGGATACTAAAATCGATATAGACTACAAACAGGCTCGAGGAAAGCTTTGGCCAACCCATGTGCATCTACAGGTAGATTCATAATCAATTATTTCTCCAAATAATTTTTAATATTTTGATTTTGTTCTAGAATCTAATTTAGTAGGCTATGGCCTCCACTAAAAAAGTCTGATTAGGTCCAACCATTAACATGATCAAGTTCGGTGCATCAAATGAACGAAAACTAGGTCTAAAAAAAGCTTTGATCAACCTGATCACCATTCAAAGAGTGCGACCTAATCATCATATGATGGATAGTGATTCCAACATCTAGATGAACACCAGGTGTAAGGCACCTCCAATGTCCACCTAAAAAATTGGACTCATTACCATTCATCTTAATGGAAGGCTATGACACGGTTATCTCCATAACTCTATCATTTTTAAAGGACCTAATAATTTAAAAGATTTAGGTTATATGTGATTTTAGGATAGAATTGATATGGACCAAATTTCTATCACTGACTTCACTAAGTCAAATCCTCCCACTGACTTCACCAAGTCAATAGATGAGGACTAGGATCAATTTTGGTCCATGGGCACCTAATTCAATCTTACTGATTAAAATCAATCAAACTAATTTCTAACTGACATGGGTTAGCTAGAATTACCAAGTGATCTAATCATATTCAATCAACCATGTCAGCCAGGTAAGTGAGATCAGTGAAAGGGATATGCCATTAACTCATCAAAGATCAAATCAGTGCGAGTAACTTTCGATTAAAAACCACTGATCTAAACTACTAAATTTATCTTAGACATCAACTGATTAATTAGATCTAATCTGATTTACCTAGTAATTTTGAGCTTGACCACTTAGCAATGAATCAAGTCCATCTTGATCTCATTAAAGACATGGACTTGACCAACTACAACTATTGAAGTTGAATCTAGAATGTTCTTAACCTAATCTAAGTCAACATTTAGTTAGATTTGATCAATAACTCTAGATTAATCTATTTTTTAACTAACCTTAGGTCTAACCCAATTAATAGACCTAATTCATCTAACCCTTTAACCCACAGTCTTATGCTTTTATCTTAGGATCTTAAATTCATAATTCTAGACCCTACAAGACAACACTTAATTTCTTTTAATTAAGTTTTTGGACTGATGGGTCAAGTTTGATGTGTCAAAAATAATTTTAAATTTTGAAAAGTTTTTTATATTTTTCATTCATTAAATGGGTTGACTCATTTCACAAATGGATCAGTTCATTTCATAAACAGCAATCCTACTACTTGTTTCATAACAAAAAATAAAGTATAATAAAAATTAAACCATGAATCTACTTTTTAAATCTAATCTAAACACATTCATGTTTAACTTTCATATTAAAATAATTTTAATAAAAAAAATCTTTTCATCATTCATCTTAATGAATGAGTTCATGATGGCACTCCTACCGCCATAAGGGATCTCCATCGAATGAAAGAAGATGGCCTTTAAACCATACTTATCCCTTATAATCGAATAGTTTGGCGGCTCATTCATCCTTGAAAATTAGATTATTTGGATCAAAATATATCAAATAAGAAAGCATTTAATTTTTCTAATTACATATTAAAACATGTCAAGCAACCCTTGCTCTGATACCAATAATGGAAATCATGCAGGATTCTAGGCATGCTTTTCAAAATTTTTTCAAATTAAATATGCAATGGAAGCTAAAATTAATCTAATATTAATTTAAGGCATGCTATGATCAGATTGATGAAAAATATGCAAGGTTTCATGCATGAATTTCAAAACTTTTTTGAAATATAACACAACCAAAGTTATAAATTAAATCATTTAATTTATAAATGCATAAAATCTAATTACTAAACCCTACATCTAGGATCTATAATATATCATTATAATTTAAATCAGGAAATAAATATTTTGGTATTGATCAAATCAATATCCTAGATCTAGAATGATTCTTGATCTAAAACCTAGATCGCATCTAGGTAAGAGAAGAGATCAAATCTCTTACCTTTGCACGGGTTGAAAACTTCATGGTTGATTTTTGTTGTTGCCTTCGGAGCTGTACATGTGTTTGGCTTCTATAGATGATCCACACGAGACTGCAACAAAATCAAAAGTTCATCGAACGAAGATCCACTCGAAGTGCTAGCTTCTCGCGGATCCCTCTGGATGGTTAATTTAAAATTTATTCTTCGAATCTTGTGGACACTCCAAGAGATGAAGAACAAGTAGAAAAATAAGAAAGAAATTCAATCTTTGGATCTTCCAAAAACCAAAAATTAAATAGTTAAGAAAAATCCTAAGATAAGACATATCTTCTCTTTTCAAGACATCAACTGTTGATGTCCTAAACGGATCTTCATACCTAGATAAGAGGAGACCTCCTCTAGAAAATTTTTATGCTTTCAGATCTCTTCCTTTCTAATTTTTTTTGTAGAAAAATCATATTAAAATTGAGAAGAAAGGATTCTGAAAAGAACCCTAAGAGAAGACTATCTTCTCTTCACTTTCCTCTCATCAGGACATAATCAAATCATGTCCAAAAGAGACCATGATGCCCCGACTCCTTGGAGCATCCATTCCCATGCCCTCTTCCTCTCTCTCTCTCTCTCAGATTTTTATCATATAAAAAATCATAAAGAAAATTGAGAAAATAAATATTGAAAGAGAAATAGATGACAAGACATTCTTTTTACCTTTGTCTTCATCAAGACATGAACCTTTCATGTTTTAATGAAGACTTTTTCTCCAAAGAAGTAGCCTCCCATAACCCCCATGCCAACACCTCTTTTCCTCTTCTTTTTTGCCATGGAATTCCCAGGATTTTTTATGCTCAAAACATTGGAAGGTGGCATCTCAAAATCTCCTCCTTTGACTAGGTTAAAACCTAGTTTTAAGAAGGATTTTAAGGAGTCCAATGGGGTGCCCAACTCTTGGACACCCCTCTCCACTTTTTTAGGCATGAGGCCATTCTATTCCATGCATAAAACAAAATAAAAAGGGGTGACAAAAGATAGAGAGGGCGTGGGAATGTTGGCGCAAGAGAGGGAAGGAGTTTGAGAGATCTTAGAGTCTATCATATAGAGTTCAAATCACAACAACATTCCTACATTTGACCAAGTCAAATATTAAATCAAATCATCAGATATGGGGCATGGGAGACTTTCTCATAAGCATGGAAAACTTCACATAAAACATCTAAAATAGATATGTGGGCATGGGCTTTCTAAGTGGTGCAAAGGAGAAGATGGAAGACTAGGATTCTCTTATACACTAGGTCAAATCCATTTGGACACAATCTTAAATTTAATTTAAGTCAATCTAATTAATAAAAAATTTTAATCTAATTAGAAGTCTAATTAAATTAAATTTAAATTAAGTTTAACTTTTAATCAAATTAAAAATTAGGTACACTCAAGTCCTAGTTAAACAGGGACTTGTTCTCCCTTACAATTAGCTTATCCAATAAATAAATTAGACTTAATCAAATTAAATCCAAACTAATTCTAATTGAATTTAATTCAATTAGAGTTGATCTCAGTCTGATTGTTCAATTAAATTGAGTCAATTAGCAATCTAATTGCTAATCGATCCTCCTACAATACTTGCATTAGGTCAAACATCAATCACATTGAATGTTTGACCTTAGAATGATTCTCAATCATCGATTAACTATCTTATGTGTATGATCCTATAGGTTCGAACCTAAGCCGATAGCATAGAAACCAATTTCTATACCAATCAAAGTAACCATCTAGCAATGATTTTCAACGTCTGGATAGGTCGAATGTATGCAAAGCAACATTCTTAGAACCCTGGCCCATGATTATCGTATAATTTATCCCTTTGATCAATAATATCCAAGATGACTTTGAGTACGCTATCAACACTCATACAAGTCATCTCTATTATGTCTCAAAATTTTGCAAATCCCATGACTCCTCACGAGGATTATCCAGGCTAAGATTTTGCTAAATTGAAACACAACAAGATATTCTCTTTCTGAAGTTAATCAGAAGTGGTCAATCCCATCTTGACTCACATATCGACTTTTCAAGTACTTGACTATACCCAAAAATCTTTCAAACCCATAATAGAAATACAGGCAGTTCGGCATAAAGTACAGTGAGTTACTTACAAGTCACCATGGTGATCTTAGATTGGAGGGACACTTATATCCATTAGCCTTAACTAGCTATTCTTGACAGTAAAGTGCTACATTAG
Organism: Cocos nucifera; assembly: GCA_006176705.1. NCBI lineage: Eukaryota > Viridiplantae > Streptophyta > Magnoliopsida > Arecales > Arecaceae > Cocos > Cocos nucifera. Next base: position 125,453 of record QRFJ01003459.1, on the reverse strand, counting down.
TCACGTTCAGTGCAAACATACTCCTACATCTCATCTGGATACCATACCAATGTCTCCACACCACTTCGTTACGAGGACAATCAATGCATATGGCATACAGCGACCTACACTTGATAGATTATCGTTCTTATTAATAACTTATTATTTGATCATGAATAGTTTAAGAACCATCCGATAAATCCTTCTTTATCAATTAATTGTGATTCTAAGGACTTCATCATAATTTAGGAGTTCATTTAAGGAAGATAGAACTTTTATGATGAACCAGCCAAATAACTATTATTATTAGATAATTCATATACTAATTTCAATCATCTATCACTTAGATGATTGACTTTATGACATATTTTTCAATACAGATCATATAACCCTACACATGGATCTACACATGTATATATGTGATGAAAAATTAAAAGTTTTCGATCAGCAAATCATGTTTGCTGATTGATCTTTTATTCAGAACTCAATACCTATGTATGGGTAGATGATCTCCATAATTTAAAATCATAGGATGAAGCCCTCGCATCATGCTATAGTCGTACAATCATCTGGCCTCTATGGTGAGTCCACATGGAGCTCTTGGTCCCAATTAACTCCATCGGAGTGCTAGCTCCTTGCTGGGGTCTTCAATGATTGATCTTCATTGATTCAATCAACGATCTTCTTTCAAATTCCCAGATGCTCTAGAAGATCAAAGAATGTACTTCAAAGGATGATGAGGTGATGTGTCAAGTTTGGTGGTGATTGGGCACTCACAGCTCTCAATCTCTCCATCCGAACCTTGGATCAAAAATCCTAGGGCTACCTACACCAAAAAACCCTAGAGACCCCTCTCTTAGAGTTTTTATGACCAACTAAAGACCTCACCTTCGGGTTTGGGAATGTCCAGCCTACATCAAATGTTTGCACATAGATAAACTTGAAAACTGGTCCCATAGGTGTATGTTTATAAGGAATTATTAATTCTATCATACTGAAGAACATAAGATGTTCATCAGCAGTAACATATTCTTTTTGAAAAAAAAAATTTGGAGAAGGAACTGATTCCTGTCAAGTTGAACTTAAGAAAGTTCGATAGATAGAGTGAATCGACACAATCTAGTAAACCTATAAAATTGGATTTGATTAGATCAAATTTGGAGCCTATTAAAGAGGCACCATTAAGGAGATTCGGTAGAGTACCACATTAGCTGGATAGATACTTCAGTATCTAGGTCTAGAATGATGATCCTGTTGAGCTCAATGAGAACAACAAGGATCGGATCACCTATGTAGATGCTTTGCAGAGGTCTAACTCTGAGAAGTGGCTTGGAGCCATTAAATTGAAATTGGAGTCCACGAAAATCAATAATGTGTAGACACTAGTTGATTCATCTGAAGGGATAAAATCCATTGGGTGTGAATGAATTTTCAAATGATCAAAGTAGCGCAGATGGAAAGGTAGAGACTTATAAAGCCTATTTGGCTATTGTCTCAGAGTTGGAATGTATGTCTTTGTTATTAATAAAAAGGAACCCTACATTTGAGAGTGGACAAAAAGTTTTGTAGTATTATTTCTTGTGTTGTCTGTGGATGACATTCTCTTAATCAAGAATGACATTCAAGCATTACAAGAAATAAAGATTTAGCTATCATCTTATTTCTCCATGTTCAAGATCAGATATGGTATACTCACTAAGGATAGTGAGTAGATACTAGTCTGATCTAAGTGAGAACCACTGAAAGATTATATAAACAATCCTTAAGTATTTGAGAAATACTAAGATCCAATAACTCAAATATGGAGATACTGACTTAAAACTTATGGGATGTTTTAATTTCAATTTTTAGTCAGATCAAGATGAAAGCAAGAGAGTGTCAGATCATGAATTTATCCTAATTGGAGGAGCAATCTACTAAAAATATTTCAAGCAGGATATTATAGCCTATTCCATTAATGATGTAGAGTACATCATGGCATGAGATGCTATAATAAAGACTGTGTGGTGGCATAGTTTATTAGCAAGCTGGGAGTGGCACCCTCCACCAATGGTCCAATCCTAATGTAGTACTGGAACCATTGCTAAAGAACCAATGGTGCATCACAAGACCAGCATACTCTGCTTCGCAATCACCTTAGATTTTGATTGGGGTGGGGTCGACCTTTAGAAGATCGATGGAAAATGAGAACATGACCGACCCATTTACTAAAACCTCGAAACTAAGGAGTTCTATGAACTCAAGTGAAAGATAGGTATTTGATATTATTCTGATTGGCTTTAGTCCAAGTGAAAGTTGTTAGAAAATGTGTCTTAAAGCTAATCATCTAAGTTGTAGATGATTGGAATCAATATATGAATTATCAAATAATAATAGTTATTTGGCTTATTCATCATAAAAGAGCTATCTTTCTTAAATAAACTCTTAAATTATGATGAAGTTCTTAGAACCTCACTCAATCGATAAAGAAAAATTTATCGAATGGTTCTTAAATTATTTATGGTTAAATGATAAGTTATTAATAAAGATGATAACTTATCGAGTGTAAGTCGTTGTATATCATATGCATTGATTGTCCTCATAATCAAGAGGTATGGAGATACTGGTATGACATACAACTAAGATGTAGGAGTACATCTATATTGAATGTGATCAATGTAGCACTCTACTGTCAAGAGTAGCTAGTTAAAGCTAATGGGTATCAATGTCCCTCCGATCTGAGATCACTATAGTGACTTACAAGCAACCCACTATACTTTAGTGCTAACCTACCTATATTTTTAATATAGTAATAAAAAATTTTTAGGTACAGTCAAGTACTTGTAGAGTCAATGTATGAGTTAAGATGGGATTGACCACTATTAATTAACTTTAGAAAGCGAATGTCTCACTGTGTTCTAATTTAGCAAAATCTAGGCCTAGGTAATCCTTGTGAGGAGTCATGATATTTGTAAAATTTTGAGACACAATATGGATGACTTGTATGAGTGTTGACAGCATACTTGAAGTCGTCTTGAGCATTATTGATCAAAGAGATGGATTATATGGTAACCATAGGCTAGGATTCTAAGAATGTTGCTTTACATACATTCGACCTATCCGAACGTCAGGGACCATTGCTAAATGGTCATTCTGATTGGTATAAGAATTAGTTTCTATACTATCGGCTTATATTCATACCTATGAGATCACACACATAAGAGGTTGTTACCTAATCGGATGGTTAATCAATGACTGAGAATCGTTCTAAGATCAAATAATCAATACGATTGATGTTTGACCTAATGCAAGTATTATAGGAGGATCGATTAGCAATTGGATTGCTAATTGACTTAATTCAATTGAGTAATTAGACTAAGATCAAGTTTAATTAAATTAGATTTAATTAAAATTAGTTTAGACTTAATTGGATTAAGTCTAATTGATTTATTGAATAAGCCAATTGCAAGGAAGAACAAGTCTTTATTAGACTAGGACTTGAGTGCACCTAATTCCAAATTGACTTAAAATTTAAATCAAATTTAAATATAGTTTAAATCTAATTTAATTAGATTTCTAGTTGGACTAGGATCATTTATAATTAGGCTTGCACTAATCCTAGTTAAATTAGGCTCAAAATGGTTTTACCGAATTTACATTGGAGAGTCCTAGTTGGACTAGGACTCCTCCCTTCTCCCTTGCGCCATCTAAGAAATAACCCACGCTCCACATATTTGTTTCTAGATTATTTACATGATTTTTCCATGCCAATAAGAGCCTCCACCATGCCCCAATATCTGGTTGTTTTGGAATTTAATTTGAGTTAATCAAATTAGGTAAGTGGTTAATCCATGGATTCTATTTGATAGAATCCTAGAATTCCAAAACTCCTCTCTTCTCTTAGGAATTTTTTCCATGCCCACCAGATTTTGTCGCCCACTTTTCTCCTAATTTCTGGGCATTGCCTTTTATTTCTCCATGCATAAAATATTGAGGAGGCATCCAAAAGTTGGACGCCCCATAAACTTCTTGTTTAAATCCTCCTTTGACTAGGTCTTTTGACCTAGTCATAGTTGGTTGTGGCACCTCCTATAAGATAGGATGTGAGCATCAAAAGAACTAGTATTGCATGATAAAATAGAAGAGAAAGAGGTAGCAGGCATGGGAGATTGAGGCACCAAGATCCTTGGGGAAGAGGCCTTCATCTTGACATCAAAAGTTGATGTCTTGAAGAGACAAAGGTAAGAGAAGATTGTCTTCTCTTGTGGTTTTTCCTTTCTAGTCTTTTCTTCTTATTTTTTTTTATAATTTTCCTATGAGAAAAATCTAAAAGAGAGAGAGAGAGAGGGTGTGGGGATGAATGCCCCATGGAGTTGGAGCATAGTGGGTTTTTTTTGACATGATCGGATCATGTCCTGATGTAAGAAGAAGAAGAGAAGAAAGTCTTAGGATTCCTTTGAGAGCCCTTCTTCTCCATCTTTTGTGAGATTTTTACCATCAAAAAAATCAAAGAGAGAGAAGGCTATGAAGCGTGGAAAACTCTAGAGGAGAAGGTCTCCTCTTGTCCTGGCATGAAGATGCATTCAGAACATCAAAGGTTGATGTGCTGAAAGAGAAGATCAATCTTCTCTTAGGATAGTTTTTGGATCTTTTATTTTCTAATTTTTGGAAGATCCAATAGTTAGATTTCTCTCTCAATCCTTCTTGTATTCTTCATCTCTTGGAGGGTCTAAGAGATCTGAAGAATATCTTTTTAATTAACCATCAGAAAGGATCCACAAAAAGCTAGCACTTTGAGCGAATCTTTATTCGATGAACCTCCAATCTGTATTGCAACTTTGTGTGGATTACTTATAGAGGTCGGATGCATGTATAGCTCCAAGAAATAAGGACAACAATGGGACTCAACTGCGGTGTTCTCGACCTATGCAAAGGTAAGAGATTGGATCTCTTCTTAACCTAGATATGATTAAGGGTTTGATCTAGAACTATTCTAAATCTAGATATTGATTTGATCAATACTAACCTTTTATGTTTTAATTTTTTGATTTATGTTTGCATCATGGCATGTTGTAGATCCTGGATGTAGGGTTTAGTGATCAAATCACATGCATATTATAGGTTAAATTATTTAATCTATGTCTTTCGCTACTTATAAATTCAAAAAAGTTTCAAAATGTATGCATAAAATCCTGCATGTTTTCCATCAAGAGGGAGAGTCCCTCTACCTGTGAAAACTTACTTCATGAGAAAATACCAAAGAGAGAGGGCGTGAGAGGATTTTTAGACATCAGGATTTTTGAGTATTCAAAATCCTAGAGTTGGGACATAGGGTTCGGATGGAGAGATCGAGTGCTGTGAGCATCAGATTGCAACCAAACTTTCTACACCATCTCATCATCCTCCATATATTATCTTCTAGCCTTTCAAAGCATTTGAAAGATCAGGAGAAAGATCGTTGATCAGATCGATGAAGATCAGCTATCAAAGGCTCCGATGAGGAGCTAGCACTCCGATGGAGCTGATCGGGATCAGAAGCTCCATGTGGACTCATCATAGAGGCTAGATGTATGTGCGACTACAGCGTGACATGAGAGGTTCCTCCTATGGATTTGGATCGTGGAGATCATCTACCCATGCATTGGTATTGTGTACTGTACACTGATCGATCAACAAATATGATTTGCTGATCGAATGTATTTTATTTTTAAATTACATATCAGCATGTCTATATCCTAATGTAGGGTTATTGATGTGGTCAATGTATGTGTAGAATTAATATTGGATTAATTTTTCTACTTTTGCTATAATAAAATTTGAAAAAATTTTAAAAAGCATGCCCTAAATCCTGCATGGTTTTCTTCATAAAAGATGATTTAGGATTTACTGCCAATCTTAAAAATCATCCGTATTGTATTTCAAAATTTAGTATCCATCGAATGGACCACCCCAACTGAGGTTTTGCTAAATTGAAATACAGTGATGTACTTGCTCCAACACTTGGAGGGGTCAATCCCATCTTGACTCATGCACCAACTTCATAAGTACTTGACTGCATCCAGTAACCTTCCATCACTGAATTAAAAATTCAGATAGTTCGATACCAAAGTGTAGTAAGTTGCTTGCAAGCCACCGTGGTGATCTCAAGTCTAAGAGACAATTATACCCATATTCTTCACGAGCAACTTTTGGCAGCAGAGAGCTCCATAATTGGGTCACATTTAGTAAAATGTACCTCTACACTAGATGCCATATCAGTATCTCCATATTTCTTAGTTAAGAGGATAACTAACAAATATGGAACGTAATGACCTATACTCGATTACATTATCATCCTTGGTAACAACATATCATTTGGTCGCGAATAGATTTAAGGACTAAACAATAAATCCTTCTTTGTTGAGTCTAAATAGTCCTAAGAACTTCATCATTAAAGAGTTCATTACAGGAAGATATACAAACATGATGAAAAAGCTAGAATAATAATTTTATTAATTAATAATTTAAGTATAATTTATAATCAGCTCAACTATCTACAACCTAGATGATTGGCTTTAAGATACAATATCTAACACCTTTTCTTGTCCATGTTTTGTGAGATTTTTCTATGAGAAAAATTAGAGAGAAAGAGGGTGGTGGAGTGTGGAAAAATTTTAGAGGAGAAGGTCTCCTCTTGTTTAGTCTTCGAGATCTATTTAGGATATTAATGGTTAATGTCCTGGAAGAAAAGATGGATCTTCTCTTATAGCTTTTCTTAAGCCTTTTTTTTCTTTTTTGAGAGATTCAAGGGTTGGACTTCTTCCTCAATCCTTCTCTTATTCTTCATCTCTTGGTGTGTCTAAGAGATCTGAAAAAAACTTTTCAAGTCAACCATCAGGAGGGATTCGTAAGAAGCTAGCACTTCGAGCAGATCTTCATTTGATGAACCTCCGATCAGAGTGACAACCTTGTGTGGATAACTTGTAGAGGTTGGACATGCTATGCAGCTCCAAGAAATAAGGACAATAATGAGATTAAACTATGATATTCTCAACCCACGCAATGGTAAGAGATCTGATCTCTTTTCTGATCTAGATGTGATCTAGGATATCTAAAATAGTTTTAGATCTAAGATATTGATATGATCAATACCAAATCATTTTATTTTTTAGATTTATATTTGCATCTTGATATTTCATAAATCCTAGATGTAAGGTTTAGTGATTAGATCATATGCATTATTAGATTAAATAGTTTAACCTATGTCTTCCACTGCGTCTTGTTTCAAAAAAGTTTTAAAATCTATGCATGAAATCCTGCATATTTTTCAACAACACTAACAATCAATAAAGAAGAATTTATTGGATGGTTCTTAAAATTATTCATGACCAAATGATAGATTATTAACTAGGATGATAACTTATTAAATATAGGTCATTGTATGCCATATACGTTGGTTGCCTTTGTAACCAAGTAGTGTGGAGATACTAGTATGGCATGCAAGTGAGATATAGAAGTACATCTATACTAAATATGATCAATGTAGTACTCTACTATAAAGAGTAGCTAGCAAAGGCTTATGGATATAAGTGTTCCTCCGACCTCATATCACTATGGTGACTTGCAAGCAACTCACTATACTTTGGTGCTAGACTATTTATATTTTTAATATAGTGATGGAAGATTTTTGGATGCAGTCAAGTACTTGTAGAGTCGGTGTGTGAGTCAAGATGGGATTGACCACTCCTGGTTAATTTTAGGAGTGCATGTCTCACTGTATTTTAATTGAGCAAAATCTAGGTCTAGATAATCCTTATGAGGAGTCACGGGATTTGTAAGGTTGAGACACAATATGAATGAACTGTTTGAATGTTGATAGCTAACTCAAAGTCATCCAAAGCATTAAGGGTTAAAGGGATGAATTATATAGTAACCATAGGCCAGGATTCTAGAATGTTGCTTTACATACATTCAACCTATCTAGACGTCGGGTACCATTGCTAGATGATCATTTCGATTGGTATAGAAATTTATTCCTATACTATCAACTTAAGTTCAAACCTATGAAGTTACACATATTAGAGTTTTCTATCTAATTGAATGGTTGATCAATAATTAAAAATTATTTAATGGTTGAATCACCAATATGGTTGATGATTGATCAAATGCAAGTGTTGTAGGGGGATTAATTAGCAATTAGATTGCTAATTGGCTCAATTTAATTGAACATTAGGGTTGAGATTGAGTCTAATTGAATTAGATTCAATTAGATATACTTGGACTTGATTAGATTAAGTCTAATTGGTTTATGAGATAAGCCAATTATAAAAAAAAATAATTTTCTATTCGATTAGAACTTGAGTGCACCTAATTTTTAATTAGTTTAGAATTTAGATTAGATTTAAATATAATTTAATCAGATTTAATTAGACTCTTAGTTGGACTAGGATCATTCTTAATTAGATTGCACCAATTCTAATTAGAACAGAAATTAGATTAGGTTTGACCTAGTCAAAATTGAAGAGCCCAATTGGACTGGAACTCTCCCTCCTCCCTTACACCAAAATTCCCCATGCCCCCACCTTTAAGCAGCACCACTTTTCCTCTTATTGGTGTGAGTTTTCTCATGCCAATCTGAAGTGCCACGCCCACTCTTCCTTGTTGGTTTTGGAATTTTGTTTGACTAGGTCAAACAAGGGAAGTTTAGAAAGAGTTTTAAAACTTCAAAATTCTTCCTTTCTCTTTATGGAAAGAGATCTCCACACCCACTTTTTTTTGTCACCCCTCTTCTCATGATCTGTGGCATGAATTTTTGTTTCTCCATGCAGAAGGAAATGGGGGTGGCGTCCAAGAGTTGGACGTCCCCAAGTTTCCTACTTTGACATCTTCCTTTAGGTATTTGACCTAAAGAAGGACATCTTGAGGTGCCTATTTAAAAGGGATATGTGATGAGAGAAATTATGAGATTTTCCATGAAAAAACTAGATGAAAAAGAGAGAGGGGCATGGGGTTTGTGTGCCAATATTATTGGGGCATGATGGTTTCTTTAGGATAAGTCTAGGGTTTGTCCTGTTTAGAAAAAAGGAAGAGAAGAAGGGTCTTCTCTTAGAGATTTCTCCTTGAGATTTCTTTTCTCCATATTTTGAGAGATTAGAAAGTAAATTCTCTCTCTTAATCCTTCTTTAGTTCTTCATCTTTTGGAGGGTCCAAGAGTTTTGAAAAAAGATGTTTAGATCAACCATCAGGAGGGATCTACAAGAAACTAGCACTTCATATGGATCTTCATTCAACGAATCTCTGATCAACATAGGAGCCTCATGTGGACAACCTATAGAGGTCGAATATCCTATTCGGCTCTGTGCAATGAAGACAACCATGAAAATTAGTAGTGGTGATCTCGACCCATTCTAAGGTAAAGAGATCTGATCTCTTTTGCACTTAGACTAAATGTGATCTAGGATATTGATATGATCAATATCAATTTATTTTCTATTTTAGATTTAAATATGTATCTTGTATGCCATAGATCCTAAATGTAGGTGTTTAGTGATATGATCACATGCAAAAATAAATTAACTAGATTAATCTAAGTCTTTCGCTACATTATTTTTCGAAAAAGTTTCGAAATACATGCATGAAATCCTACATAATTTTTTCTTCACCTCTTATAGAAGATGTACATAGAGGAGGCACTGAAGAGGTTTGGCATGGAAAATTCTAAGGGATGACTTATATCCTTTAGGCATGTGATTCATCTCTCCAAAAAGATGTGCCCCAACACATCTGAAGAGATTCAGCACATGAGCAAAATCCCTTATGCTTCGGCCATAAGGAGCCTCACATATGCTATGCTGTGTATGTGACCTAATATAGCTCTTGCTATAAGTGTCATAAGTAGATATCAGTCAAATCCAGATGAGAAGGACTAGATAGCTATGAAGAATATTCTTAAGTACTTAAGAAAGACTAAAGATATATTCTTAATCTTTGGAGGAGGAGAAGAATTAAGGGTATAAGGATTCACAGGTTCAGACTTTATGTTTGATGTTGATGATAGAAAGTTTATATCAAGATGTATATTCCTGTGCGATGGAGGTTTAGTAAATTAGAAGAATTCTAAACAACCGATCATTGTAGATTCTACCATTGAAGTTGAATGTATCGCTGCTTCTGAGGCTGCTAAAGTAGCTTTTTGGTTCAAGAAGTTGGTTATGGAATTGGTGATAATGTCATCAGATATCATAACACTCTATTGTAACAACATGCGTCATAGCCCTAGTTAAGGAGCCCAAATCTCACAAGAAGTCCAAGCACATAGAGTAATGATTTCATATTATATGTAACTACCTCGAGAAGTATATCGAGGTGTAGAGAGTAAACTCCTTGGACAATGTGGCAAATCCACTAACTAAGCCACTTAGCTAGCAAAAGACTGAAGCCCATCTTGTGAAGATGGGATTTGGATATATGGCTAATTAGTGTAAGTGCAAGTAGGAGATTGTTAGATGTATGTGTTGAAAAATGTGTCCCAAAGTCAATCGTCATCCTATTGATAGTTGAGCAATATTATATCTATAATTAATTCATTAATAAATAAAATATATTTTTGGCATTTGTCATCACAAAGTATTCATCTTCTAATAAACTTCGTTAATGTGATGAAGTCTTTAGAACTATTTAGCTTCGATAAAGAGAGGATTTATCGATAAGTCCTTAAATTTATTCACGAGTAAATGATAGGCTGTTAATTAGGATGACATCAGCTATCAAGCATAGGTCGCTGTATGCCATATGGATTGGTTGTCCTCTTAACCAAGGAGTGTAGAGACACCGATATGGCATACAGATAAAATATATGGGTACATCATCATTAAATGTGACCAACTCTAGAGCATTCTATTATCAAGAATGTCTTTGATGGGATATAGATATAAGTGTCCCTTAGACCTGAAATCACCTCAGTGACTTGCAAGCAACTCACTATGCTTTGGTACCAGACTAACTAAATTTTTAATTCAATAACGAAAGACTTTTAGACACAATCAAGTACTTGCAAAGTCAGAGTGTGATCAAGATGGGATTGACCACTCTAAGAGTTGGAGAATAATGTATCACTGTATTTCAATATAGCAAAATCTTGATCAAGATAATCTATCATATGGATTTGATATTTTGAAATACAATGTGGATAACCTGATTAGAGTTGATAGTTGAACTCTAAGATGTCCTACAAGTATTTTGGTCAAGGGGATGAATTATATGAAAACTATATCCGCATGAATTCTAAGGATGTTGTTCTACACATTCGACCTATCCGACCATCGGTACCATTGCTAGATGGTTACTTTGATTGGTATAAAAATCTATTCCTATGTTACTAGCTTAGATTCGAACCTATGAGGTCATATATATTAGAGCTCACAATCTGATCAGATGGTTGATCAATGATTGAGAATCATTCTAGGGTTAAACAATCGATACGATTAATATTTAATCTAGTGCAAGCATCGTAGGAGGATCGATTATCAATTCAATTGCTAATTGACTTAATTTTATTAAGCCAAAGGACTGAGATTATGTCTAATTAAATATAATTTAATTAGATTTATTTTATACTTGATTGGATCAAATCCAATTGGCTTATTGGATAAGCCAAGTGCAAGAAAAAACTAGTCCTAGTTCAACTAGGACTTAGGTCAACCCAATTTCCTAATTTGATTAAAAAATTAAATCAAATTAAATCTAGTTTAATCTAATTATCCCTTTCTTCCTGGTCTTCATGCATGCCCTCTCTCTCTCTCTCTTTCTCATATGGTAATTGGGTGGAGGACCAAGTCTAAGAGGGAGTTTGTTTTGATTTTGGATTCTATGAGATAGAATCCTTACAAACATAAACTCTTTCCATTAGGTGTCGCCTCCTCTCCCTATTATTTTCTCCCTTATTCCATGTGAGAAAGACCCTTTTTTGTGCACCCCTCCCTGCTGGTACATGCCAAAAATATTGGAGAGGGGCATCCAACTGACTTGCCCTATTTGACCTTTCCTTGTCTAGTATTTGACCTAGAAAAGGACTCTTCTTTTTCTATATATTTTGCAAGAATTTTGGCATGAAATTTTCATGAAATACATACCATTAAGATAACTTTGAGGTGTGAAAAAATTAGGGAGAGAGAACCTCTAGGCATGGGGATTCCATAGATACCAAACTAGGTATCTAGGTGAGAGAAAAGAGAAGAAGAAGAGGGTCTTCTTCTAGGGCTGTTTTGATTTTCTCTTCTCCTCTTTCTTTTGAGATTTCTTTGAGAGAGTCTCAGATTTGAAATCTCTCCTCTTTTTTTTAATATTTTAGAGAGTCCAAGTCTCGAAGAAAGAAGCATCGAATTGACTGTCAAAGAGAGATCAGCACAGTACTAGCATGCTCTGCTGATTTCCTGCTTCAGGATCTCAGATCACGTTCGTGGGCTCGTGTGGATGACTCCTAAAGATCGGATGCATGTGTGGCTCATGACTTCATCCTCATGTCTGGATTAGTAAGTTAGAACCTCTAACTTGCTCAAGTATCAGATCTAATCTATTATTCTATAGCTACATTAGATGAAGTATTGTAGCATGTTGATGAGATCAACATGTTAATCTTTTTTTTATATTTTTAATTTTTAATTTAATATCATATCTTTTTTATATAATAAATCTTAGATGTAGGATATTTTTATATTTATTTAAATAAATATTTAATTTATTTAATTTTTCTCTACATGATCTTGAAAAAGTTTTAAGATTTATCCATGAAATCCTAGATCTAGTTCCTTTAATTGGTATCAGAGCTTAGGTTTTTATTACATAATTTTTTTTAGTATATTTAGATTATTTATTAGATTAGATCTAATTTATAATCTAATTATTAAATCTAAAATTAAAAATTTAGATCTCACGAACTGCTATAAGGTTTTTCTGCTGTCAGGTTTACCCCTTACAGTAAAAAGATTATCCTAATCTATGATGATCTATTTCTAATTATAAATTTATTATATTTGATATAATTTTATTTATAATTTAATAGATTTAAAATAATTTTAGATTTAAAAATAAAGTTTTTAAATTATATAGACTGCTATAAGATTGTCCTACTGTAAGGTTTATCCCTTACAGTGAAAAGATTGTCCTAGTACGTGCTGATCTAAAATATTGATCATAAAATTTTAGATTATATCTAAAAAATTTTATGATCTAATTAAAAATATTTTAATCTAATTTTAATTATCATAAATATGTTAGATTTGATCTAAGTTGATTAATGATTGATTGGTGTTGAAACTGTTTCAATTACATGAACCAGTTTAGATTAAATCTAAAGTAGATTCATGTTTATGTTACTTGCATTTTGATTATGAATCAAACATGAAACTTGATTGATAGAACTATATTATAAAAATATTTTATAAATATAAAAATTATTTTTGAAAAGCCGAATCCCAACCCTCAGTCCAAAACTTAATTAAGAATTAAGAAGTTATTTGATTAGGATCTAGGATTGTAAATTGAAGATCCTAATACACGAATCATAATACATTGGGTTAAATGAGTTAGTAGAAACTAGGTTCATTAATTAGATTAGACCTAGGGTTAGATTAAAGAATGAACTTAATTAAAGAATTGACTAAATCTAATCAATTATTATCTTAGATTAGGTCAAGGATTTTCTAGATCAATTATAATAGTTGTAGTTGATCAAGTCCATATTTTTAATAAGATCCAAGATGGACTTGATTCTTGGCTACGAGGTCTAGCACGAACTGTTAGATTGATCTAATTAAAATTAATTAAATCAGTTGGTATCTAAGGTAAACCAAACCAGTGGTCTTTAATTGGCAGCCTACTTACCTGACCATTTCTGATGGTGTCTAAGGCAAGCTTTGGTAGACCCTCCCACTGATCGAACTTACCTAGTCACTTGATAAAATTATATTTTGATCAGATCACTTGACTATTCGAGCTGACCCATGTCAGCTAGGTAAATCAGTATGACTGATTTAGGTGCTCCTTGACCAGCCTATTAATGGTCTCCCTTAAGCTGACTTGGTGAAGTCAGTGGAAGAATCATGATAAGCTGATTTATCTAACTCTCTTCCTCTAAATCAAATCAATTAAATCCTCTAAAATTATTAGGTCCATAAAATGAAATAGTTATGGTGATAACTAGATCATAGGATCCCATTAAGTAGATGATAGTGGGTTCATTAGTTGGATAATCATTGCAGGCCCATAGGCCTAGTGCTTATCTGCTAATGAAATTATCATTCATAATATGATTTCTTGGATGCATCTCTCTAAATGATGGTTAGGTTGATCAACCATAGTTGGGCTTAATCATTCATTAGTTAGATGGACCAAGTATGATCATGTTAATGGTTGAACCTAATCGGAACTTTCAGTGGAGGCCCTAGCCTACTGAAAAGATACCTAGGTAAAATTAAATTATTAAAAATTATTTAGAAAAATAATTGATTATGAATCTATTCTTAGATGTACATGGGTTGACCAACCATAGTTGGGCTTGTGTGCAGTCTATGTGGATTTTAGTACCCACTAAGAAATTAGAATAATTTCTTGAATTAGAGGTAGAGGCTACCAGTTCGAATAAAATAGTAGAAGACCTTTTGATTAAAGTCCAAATCTTTAGATTTAATGAATCAATTACTAGTTAGACTTTTGATTCTCCTTTATGCAGTTAAACCCAAATCATAGTTGCTCCATTCACTGTTAGACAGTGATTAACTTATGGGATCCAACTTCGATAATAAGTATCGAAAATTGAATATTGTTCAGCAGCAGGAAGTGATTCGTGCTGGAGCCTCTATGCCCAATTTAAACATCAGGTCCAAGAATAATCTAGATCAAGCAGAGTGCTTCCATTGTAAGAAGTAGGGGCATTGAAAGAGGAATTATCCTCAATGTCGTGATTCTCATGACCATAATAGGTTGAATAAGAGAGATGAGCAAGTAGTTACTGATCAAGAATGTTATATGATAACACCTTGTAATTTCTCTATTTGTGATACTTTTACTTGGATATTGATATCGAAAGTCCAGTCCATATTTGCAATACATTACAAGGACTTCAAATTAGTAAAAGATTTGAGAATAATGAGCGATTCCTGAATGTTGGAGATGGAAGGTCTGTTCTAGTTCTAGCTATGAAAATAGTTCAAATTATTCTCAATACTAAATCATTTCTTTAAATGAATATCATTATTGTCCTTTCTTTTTGATGAATAGAATCTTTATTAGCCTTTCGGCCAAAGATGGTTATTATTTATCTACAAAGAAAGATTATTGTGATATTATTATGAATAATATTATAATAATGCAAGAACAACAAAGAAATGGTATTTAGATTTTATCACAACCTATGAGTGTAATGTACACTTCTAGAAAATATCCTAGATTAGATAATGTCTCTGATATCTACCTATGGCACTGTAGACTAGGTCACATTAATAAGAACAAAATAAATAGGTTGACCCAAGAGGAAATCCTCGAAGTTGGTGATTGTGAATTACTTTCAACCTGTGAGTCCTGTCTTCTTGGAAAAATGATCAAGTCATCTTTTACTAAAAAAGGTGAGGGAGCTACTAAGCTCTTAGGTCTAGTACATACTGATGTATATGGACCAATAAGCACTGATGCTAGAGATGGATATTTCAACTTCATCACTTTCACAGATGATCTATCTAGGTACGGGTATATTTTTCTAATGAAATATAAGTCAAATTCATTTGAAATGTTCAAAAGATTTTGAAGTGAAGTAAAAAAATAAACTTGAAAGAGTATTAAAACTCTTCGATCGGATTGAGAAGGTGAATATCTATCCAGTGAGTTCTTGACATATTTAGGAGAGAATGGGATTCTCTCACAGTGAACTCCTCTTGGCACACCACAGCATAATGGTGTATTGAAAAGGAGAAATTGAACCTTATTGGACATGGCTCGATCCATGATGGGGTTTGCAACTCTACCTATTTTATTTTGGGGTTATGCTCTTGAGATTGCATGTTATATATTGAATAATATATCGAGTAAATCTATCACAAAGACTCCATATGAGATATGGACTGGGCGTAGGCCTACACTCTCTCACCCGCAGGTTTAGGATTATCCGACCTAGGTCAAACGTTTGCATATAGGTAAGCTTGGACCGCGGTCTGATAAGTATATGTTTATAGGGTTTCCCAAAAAAAGTAAGGGTTACTATTTCTACTATGCTAAAGAACAAAAGGTGTTCGTCAGCCTTAAAGTAATCTTTTTAGAAAAGAAGTTTCTTGGTGAAGGAACTATTACCTCTAAGATTGAACTTGATGAAGTTCAACATGTAAAAAGATCGATACCTGTAGCTAAACCTGAGTCAAATTTGATTAAAGATCAGATCTAGAGCCTAGTGTACCTACACCATTAAGATGATCTGATAGAGTACGTATCATCCGAATAGATACTATGATTTCTTGATCCAAGATAGTGATCTCATTGAACTCGATGAGAATGATGAGGATCTGATCACCTATATGGATGCTATGTAGAGATCTGATTTCGAGAAATGGTTTGAGGCCATGAAGTCCGAAATAGAGTCCATGAAGATCAATAATGTGTGGACATTCGTTGATCCACCCGAAGGGGTTAAATCCATTGGGTGCAAATGGATCTTCAAAAGGAAAAGAGGTGCAGATGGAAAGATGGAGATCTATAAAGTCTGTCTGGTTGCTAAGAGATATCATCAACATTATGGTATTGACTATGATGAGACATTTTTTCTATGACAATGCTCAAATTCATTCAGATTATGTTTGCAATTGCTGCCCATCTAGAATATGAGATCTGGCAGATGGATGTGAAGATAGCTTTTCTGAATGGAGAGTTGACTGAAGAGGTATATATGATACAACCTGAGGGGTTCACATCCACAGATGAGTTCAAGGTGTGCAGACTTTAGAGATCCATTTACGGACTGAAGCAGGCATCTTAGAGTTGGAACATGCATTTTAATAAAGTGATCAAAATGTATGGCTTTGTTAAGAATGGAGAAGAACCCTACATTTATAAATGGGCAAATGGTCCAGCAGTAGTATTTCTTATCTTGTACGTGAATGACATTCTCTTAATCAAAAATGACATCTCCGCACTATAGGAAATAAAACTCTGATTGTCATCATAGTTCTCCATGAAGGACTTGGGTGAAGCATCTTACATCCTAAGAATGAAGATCTATAGGGATAGATCTAAAAGGATGCTTGGATTATTCCAGTCCACGCACATAGATATTGTGCAGAAGAGGTTAAGCATGAAGAATTTCAAAAAGAACTATCTCCCAATAGACCATAAAATTTTTCTCTAAGAAGGATTGTCCAACAACTCCTAAAGAGAGAGAGAGCATATGAGTAGAGTCCCATATGCTTCGGTAGTGGGATCTATTTGAAGGAAAAAACTTATTTTTTAGATCAGATTCGTTCAGATCTGATTGGATCAGGAGGGATATTTCAAAAAAATTTCCTCCTAATCAAATCTGAGACTCCTCAGATCTGATCTTATTGATAAAATAAAAATAAAAATTAAATCTAATTTAATTATACCTTTATTTTGGGTAATCCAATTATCTTGTGATAATCCCGATGTTTGTCTGACGTTCTAGATGAAGCCACACAAGCGCCTGGCCTCTACTGGTATCCACTCAAACATGATCTAGAGATCTTTTTCTTCTCAATCAATTCTCTAAAAATTAGATATAGATCTGATCTTGAAGGTCTTCAAAACTCCTTTTGAAGAACTATTGTTGTCTCTTGCAGCAGTGCAGTCTTCTTCCTTTTCTGGCACCTTTCACTTGCTTGGATCCCACCTTATTCATGCCTAAAACCCCTTGGGCGTGGAGAGGAGAGAGAGGAGTAGAGGGTGGCATGGAGAAGGAGGGAGAGAGGCTTTATGGCATGGGCTAAAGGCAGAAGTATTAAAAACCTAGGCGTAGATAGGGTTAATATAGATCCTACTACGCCATGCAGTGCCACATCATCCTGACCAATCACAGCCCTTTGAGCAATCAGATCTAAATCTGATTGATGGGATGACATCATTTGATCCAATCAGATGAGAAACCCTCAAAATCCTCCTAAGGTGGCACCAAGATTGGGTCAAATAAGAGTTCTTGGCACCATAGAGTTTAATCTCCTGAAGCAATCCTGGAGTCCCATCTATATGGGACTCCTCCTTTATCCTCATGGGGTGCATGCCTCCCTAGGCATGTGCCCTCTTTCTGTCTGCATTTAACAGGGGGACAAGGCCCCAGGTACTCTTCTATAGGTGCATGATATATGGGCAGATGTCCAAGTGTCCAGGGTCAACATTTGACCAATGTTCGAAAATAGGAATTAGCAGGTGACTGAAAATAGTAGGTGTTATCTTAAATTTATCTCATAAATTAAGACAACCCTTTGTTGATCTGCATGAGCTCCAGTCAGACCAAGGTTCCTGAGTGAGTCCAAACATATTTGGCTCAGTTGAGATAAGCTTTAATGATTATTAAAGGAGAACATTAGGCTCAATCATGTGCTACATTATTTTCTTAAACCTAATTGAATCTTATTCAAATCAATTGAACTGGGTTAATCCAATTGATAACATCAAGATCCAAACCCTTATTTGTGTGATCTAGTTAGATTCAGTTCCGTATGGTAATGAAATATGTCGCGATCTCTATCATCGATATCATCGAAATACCTTTCGATGGATTAAAACTTTTCTGATTCAGACAACTAGTATGATCGATCATCCAAATTATTCTAATTGCTCCCAAAATCCATCAGTGACACCTAGCAGCATATGGTGGCAATCCATCAGAACTTAAAGCAAACCACTTGATGTAGTTATTTGTGTGATTAGGTTCCTCTATCTTGAGCTCCGACCGGATTAGGATTAAGGTGATCTCGTCAAACCCTAATATCCATCATATGAATTAATCATTCAATTCAAGTCCAATATAAAAACCCTAATAGAAACTCTTTCTATTATTTCACTTTGCCATGGCCATGGGCTTATAGACTTGATTCTCATGATCATCATAGGGCTGCTCCTCATCTACCGAGGTAGATAGATCTCCTATTGGTGCAATCCAATTTCTACAATGAACATGCTATAGCCAACATACACCTTAAGATTCCAAATGGCTAAGAGACCAAGTTATGGTGTAGTCAAACTATAACACCCTCAAGGTGAACTACCGATGCACCTCAAGTTAAAGAACTAGACACACTACTTCAGCTTCGAGCCAGTTATCAATGAGAAGGTAGACTTCCTCATGACTGCTCGAGGTGGTCACGCTTAGTGCTCTCCTTCTCTAACGAGTACCTATACTCTCGCTCCGACATCTCTACATCATAGATTCAAGACTCATCTATCCTAAAGAAGCGATCGTACACCAACCTTCTGGATCAATCATCATCCTTATGATGATCCTACGGTCGGAAGCATTTATGAGTTAATAATGAAAATTCATGTCTTAAATTTTCAACTCTTGAAAATATAAACTATCATTACCATTATCTCAAGAGATGTATCACAAACATTTTCAAATACACATTATGATAGAAAATAACCTATTTTATTATTTATAGTCAAAATTATAAATTTTACCCTTAGAAGTGTATTACAAGTGTCAGCCAATTTGGCTTTTAGGGCACAGATATCTAACAAACTCCCACTTGACCTAAAGCTAATTAGCTACAAATCTAAGTTCCATCTTCTCAAGGTGGGCTTCGATCTTTTATTGGTCCAACAGCTTTGTAAGTGAGTCTGCCGCATTATCTGCGGAGTCGACTCTCTTAACCTCGACGTAACCTTTCTCGAGGTAATCGTGGATAAGGTGGTATCGCCGCTCGATGTGCTTGAATTTTTGGTGAGACCTCGGCTACTTAGGAAGGGCTACGGCACCATTATTATCATAGTATAGAGGAATGGCATCTAATGGCATCACTCCGATCTCTGTAGTAAATTTTTTGTACCAAAATCCTTCTTCGCAACTTCTGATGCAGCGATGTACTCTACTTCCATGGTGAAATCTGCTATCATTATCTACTTGAAACTCTTCCAACTGACAGCACCACCATTACACATAAACAAACTCTCAGATGTTGACTTTCGATCATCTATATCAGACATAAAATCTGAGTCTGTATACCCCTGGACTTGGAGTTCTCCATTACCAAAAATCAACAACATATCCTTAGTTCTTGTCAAGTACTTAAGGATACATTTCATAGAAGTTTAGTGTTCTTCATCTAGATTCGACTAATATCTGCTCGTAATACTCACAGCATGAGCTATATCAGGTCATGTACATAACATGGCATACATGAGGCTCCCTATTACTAAAGCATAAGGGATTTTGCTCATGCATTCAATCTCCTCAGGTGTGTTGGGACATATTTTCTTGGAGAGATGAATGTCATATCTAAAGGATACCAATCCCCTCTTGGAGTTTTCCATGCTAAACCTCTTTAGCACTTTCTCTATGTACATCTTCTGTGAAAGACCTAGCATCCTATTCGGTCTATCTCTATAGACCTTAATTCCTAGAATGAAGGATGCTTCTTCTAGGTCTTTCATGGAGAATTCTTTAGATAATCATATTTTAACAATGGTCAACATGGAAATATAATTCCCAATAACAAGGATATCATCCACGTACAGTACGAAGAAGATAATAGTGCTCCCACTGATCTTTTTGAAAATACATGATTCCTTCTCATTCTTGATGAAATCAAATAATTTGATTACATCATTAAAATGAGTAATCTAGCTCCAAGATGCTTGCTTAAGTCCATATATGGACCTTTGCAGCTTGCATACTTTGTGATCAGCATCACTGGATGTGAAACCTAGTGGTTATTCCATATAGATATCTTCCTCAAGGTATCCATTTAAGAATGTCATTTTCACGTCTATTTGCCATATTTCATAATCAAAATAGGCTGCAACAGCAAGCAATGTGCCGATGAATTTTAGCATGGCTACTAAAGAAAATGCATCCTGATAGTCAATGCCTTCACGCTGACTATACCCTTTTTCCACTAATCTAGCTTTGAATGTCTCCACATTTCCATCTGCATCAATCTTTCTCTTGTAGATCCATTGACACCCAATAGGTACTATACCTTCAGGTGGATCTACCAAGGTTCAGACTTGGTTTGAGTACATCGAATCAATTTCTGACTTTATTGCCTCTAACCATTTCTCGGAGTCGATATCTGATATCGTCTCATCATAGATTTTGGAATCATCATCATAAACCTCATTACCTACGAGGAATATTTTCTCTACTTCCTCTAAAATAGTACTTAAGTACCTCTCAGGGGGGCGGAAAATCCTTTTCGATCTATGAGGTGAAGGAGGTAGTGATTGTATTGGCTCAACCTGATTTAGTTCCATAGGGTCCTTAGCTCGTTGCTCTAGGGAGGCTTTTTCCTTGAGCTTGATCTGCTTTCCAATACCACCATCTTGAATAAACTATTTTTCAAGAAAGATGGCATGCCGACTCACAATCACATTATGGTCTTCTGGAATGTAGAAATAATATCCTAATGACTCTTTAGGATATCCTATGAATCAAGCTCTAAAGGACCTATAGTCTAACTTATCCGCTTGTTATCTTTTGACATGAGCTGGACAACCCCAAATTCTAAAATGACTCAGACTTGATTTCTTATCATACTATATCTCAATGGTGTAGTAGGAACGATTTTAGAGGAAACCCTATTCAATAAATATATAGCAATTAACAAACCATGTCCCCAAAGAAAATCAAGTAGGTCTGTGAAGCTCATCATGGATCAGACCATATCTAATAGGATCTGGCTCCTCCATTATGAAATTTTGTTAAGTTGAGGTATTCCAGATGGAGTCCATTAAGAGACTATGCCATATTGCTTGAGATAGTCCAAAAATTTCTGACTAAGATATTCACCTCTTCAATCTGATCGAAGAATCTTAATGAATTTTTCAGTTTGCTTTTCCATTTCATATTTGAATTTCTTAAATTTTCCAAAGGCTTCAGACTTGTGTCTCATAAGATACACATACCCATACCGAGATATATCATCGATAAAGGTTATGAAGTAGACAAAGTTACTTCTAGCTGGCACATCAAATGGGCCACACACATCAGTATGTACTAGGGTAAGTAGATCCGTGGCCTTTTCTCTATGTCCTACAAAAGAGAGCTTAGTCATTTTGCCATGAAGACATGATTCATAAATTGGATATGACTCAAAAGTCAACTGACTCAATAGCTCGATTTTCTCTAATTTGTTAATCCTATCTTCTGCTATATGACCTAGCCTTAGGTGCCATAGATACCTATCGTTTGGACTATCCCTGGGTCATTTTGATCCTATGGCATTCATATTTTGCTCGATATTAAAGATAGATATATCAATAGGTAACTGGTAGAGATCGTTAATAAGGAAACCACTTGCAATTTTATTTCTTTTATAAAGAATATTACAATGGTCCTTAAGAAAACTAATTACATAGCCTTCTTGTACTAAACATGAAACATAAATAAAATTTTTGCTTGCAGCAGGCACATAATAACAATCCTTAAGTATTAAATATAAGCCAGACAGTAGTCGAAAAGGATAGGTTCCTATGGCCACAGCAGCAATCCTTGCTCCATTTTCGACACGTAGGATCATCTCACCATCCCTCAGCCTCCTGCTATCCTCAAGATCCTGCATGAAAGTGCATAAATGAGCACTAGAATCAGAGTCAAGCACCCAACTGGATGCAGAAGAAATCATAAGATTAGATTCAATAACGAGCATACCTCTAGAAGGACCTATCTCCTTCTTATTCTTCAGGATGGCCAGGTATGTAGGGCATTTTCACTTCTAATGGCTATCAATATTATAATGAAAATACTTTTCTTTATCAGCGGCCTTCTTCTTCAGCTCTGCCTTCTTTTTCTTTCCACCTTCCATCTTCTACTTTTTTACAAACTTCTTCTTCTTTCCAAAAGACTTTCTCTTGAAAGAAGTCTATTTTATAGCAAGTACAGAGCCTTTAGAACCTTTCTTAGAAAGCTCAGCAGTAACCAGCATATTCATAAGCTCGGCTAGAGTATTCTAAAGTTTATGCATATGGTAGTTCATGATGAACTGCCCATATGCATCAGTCAAGGATTGCAGAATTATATCATTCTGCAAATCCTGGTCTAACTTCACCTCGAGCTTCTCAAGCTCTTCTAAGTTCTTGATCATCATTAGACAATGATCTTGGACTGACTGTCCATCATGCATTTTAGCCTTAAATAGTCATTTAGTGATCTGATGTTTGGCTGTGCGACTCTGTTCACCAAACAACTCTTGTAGGTGAGCCAACATTTGGTAGGCAATCTTGATATCTTTATGTTAGTGCTAAAGTTCATCAAACATCGAGCCCAACATGTAGTATCTGGCTTTATTATCTTCATCCATCCACTTATCAAGAGATGCTCTCTGTTCAGCGGACGGACGAACTGGTAAGCTGGGGGGATCCTAGTTTAATACATGAGTCAACTTCTTAGAACCTAAAATAATTTTGATGTTTTAGAGCCAATCCTTGTAATTGGGTCTGGTCAGTCTATGGGTGTCAAGGATACGGCTAGTGGATTGGACGCAGACATTTTTTTTTTCTATAGAGAGTCAAAGTTTTTAGTTAGATTTTATAATTAAGACTTGATCAATTTATTTAGAAGTTTGATTTTTAAATAAATTAGCTTTCACTATTTCTTTGGATCCCTATACTTCCTCTGTAGAGATCTAAAAATCTTCACGATTATTGATTTCTAGTGGGTGGTGCAGTCCCACCAACTGACTTATCACCTCACCTAACAGTTATTAGTGATGGATTAGCCAATGAGTGAACAACTCGTCCAATGATTCTCTAATCATGGTGCATCCAAACTTGATCTCTAATTCATGAATCTCACCATGCCTAGAATATTGATCCACTCCTTAGTTAAGTCAGATCCATCATTTGCATAGATTGGATTCCTAATTGAATCTCTCACCTATCAGGAATATTGAGCCCAATCCATCCTCTAGTCCGTAGCATCTAATGCTTAATAGACATGGTTGCATCTTTTCGGTGTAACTGAATCACTATGATCAGCCAAGAACAATCAACCCCGAGAAGGGCCCGCACATCTACAATGGTGGAAGACCTTAGACTTAATCTTTTCTTAGGAAGATTTGATTTAGGTCTCTTTAAACTTTGACTTGACATGGCCATAACCATTATGACTAACTTAGTGGCATGGGTCAGCTCAGATTGTTAGCCACCTTAGATCAGGACTAGACCGACAAATATGGTCAGATAAGTGAGATCGGTAGAAGAGATATGCCATTAACTCGATAAGAATGCATTCGAGTCAAGTAGCTCCTAATTAAAAATTAGTCAATCATATCTGCCAAATTTATCTTAGACAGTAAATTATTGAGCCAGAATAAATTGGATTAGCCTACAATCCAGATTCTAACCACTGAGCCTAATTAGGTCTTAACTCGATCGATCACTCATGTGACTCGATCTTGACTCAGACTTAATCCTATTAGGCTGGTCAATTTAAGTACTCTTGATCTCACCTAATGAATTTTTGATTCAATTTGATCAACCGCTAGACCTAATTGAGCTACCCAAGTCCAAACCTAATTTTATAAATATGTCTTAGATATAAAAATTCCTAATTTTAGATCTAATATATTTTATAATCTTAATTCTTAATTAAGTTTAGGGTTCATAAACAAAACATGTATATAAAATTCTAAGGTTTCAAGATCTAGAGTTTTACAGAAAATAAGTTTTTTATTTCTGATTAAGGATGAACATGCAACACCCCTATACACCATAAGAACACCCCATCGAATGGAATGAGAGGGCCTTTAAACCTCACTTCGTTCTTATGATCGGACGGCCAAGGGGCATGCCTTAATTAGAAACATGATAAATCTACAAAACTAGTTAGATCTACATCATATATCACATATATAAAAATTGATCTAACTAAAAACATATTTTACATACATCTCATGTATCATATCATGCATATTTTTAGATCTAAATTATCTCATAAATATCTAAAAAATAAGATTTAAATTTAATCATATCAAGTTAAAATTTATTCTAAATAATTTTGTAGAACTATTTTACAACTAGTCTAAACATGCATCTATCATATCTCATATGAACAAATTAAATTAATTTATTTTCTATTATTAGATATAATTATAATATTTATAATATCAAAAAATAATAAATAAATAGATCTAACAATCATAATTAATTAAATTAAAATTATGATTATGCTAGACTATACATAAAATAATTTTATTCCTAATCTAATCATGCATCTCATACATCTTAGATCTAGATTATTTAATTTTTAATTTTTTAATTTTAGATCTAATTATATCTAATGTGGCATCTAAAATCATTTAATTATTAGATCAAAAATAAATTTAAATCAGATCTAATCAATTATGGAACCTGGCTCTGATACCAGTTGAAGGAAAAAATCTATTTTCTAGGTCAGGTTCGTTCAGATTTGATTGGATCAGGAGGGATATTTCAAAAAAAAAATTTTAAGATCCTAATCAGATTTGAGACTCCTCAAATCTGATCTTATTGATAAAATAAAAATAAAAATTAAATTTAATTTAATTATATCTTTATTTTAGATAATCTAATTATCCTGTGATGATTTCGATATTTGCTTGAGGTTTTGGATGTAGCCTCACAAGTGCCTGACCTTTATCAATATCTACTCGGACAGGATCTGAAGATCTTCTCCTTCTCAATCAATCCTCCAAAAATTAGATATAGATCTAATCTTGAAGGTCTTCAAAATATTTTTTGAAGAACTATCGTTGTCTCTTGCAGTAGTGCTATCTTCTTTCTTTTCTGGCACCTTTCACTTACTTGGATCGCACCTTATTCATGCCCAAAATCCCTTGGGTGTGGAGAGGAGAGAGAAGATCAAAGGATTGTTAGATATATATGCCCTAGAAGCCAGAATTGGCTGACACTTGTAATACACTTCTAGGGGCAAAATTATAATTTTGACTAATATCAATAAAATGGGTTATTTTCTATCACCTATGTGTATTTAGTGTCTGTGATACATCCTTTGAGTTAATCGTAATGATAAAATATATTTTCAAGAGTTGAAAATTTAAGACATGAATAATCATTGTTAACTCATAAAATGCTTCCGACCATAGGATCATCACGAGGATGGTGATTGATCTGGAAGGTTGGTGTACAATCGCTTCTCTTTAGTAGATGAGTCTTGAGTCTATAGTGTGAAGACACCGAAGTGAGAGTACAGATACTCGTTAGAGAACGAGGACACTGAGCATGACCATTTCGAGTAGTCATTAGGGAGTCTACCTTCTCGTCAATGACTGACTCGATGCTGCAGTAGTATGTCTGGTTCTTTGACCTGAGGTGCATCGGCAGTTCACCTTGAGGGTGTTATAGTTTGACTACACCATTACTCGATCTCCTAGCCATATGAAATCCTGAGGTGTATGTTGGCTATAGCATGTTCATTGTAGGAACTGGATGGCATCAAGATGGAATCTATCTACCTCGGTGGTAGAGGAGTAGCCCTATGATAGTCATGAGAATCAAGTCCAGAAGCCCATGGCCATGACAGAGTGAAATAATAGAAAGAGTTTCTATTTAGATTTTTACATCGGACTCGAATCGAATGATTACATCATATGACAGAGACTAGGGTTTGACGAGTTCATCTAAACCCTAATCTGATCGAGGCTCAAGATAGAAGAACTGAATCACACAGGTAGCTGCACCAAGAGGTTCATATTTAGCTCTGATGGGTTTCTATCATATACTGCTAGGTGTCACTGGTGGATTTTAGGAGCAATTAGAATGATTTAGATGATCAATCATTCTAGCTGTTCGAATCAGAAGAGTTCTGATCCATCGAAAGAAGTTTCGATGATGTCGATGATAGAGATCATGACATATCCCATTACCATATAGAACTGAACCTAACTGGGTCACACAAATAAGGGTTTGAATCTATGATCATCAATTGAACTGATCTAGTTCAATTGATTTGAATGAGATTCAATTAGATTCAAGAAAATCATGCTAGCACTCGATTGAACCTAACGTTCTTCTTTTGCTATCATAAATAAGTTGTCCTATCTGAGCCAAAGAAGTTTGTGCTCAATCAAAGACCTTCATATGGTCTGACTGAAGGTTATCCAAGTCAGAAAAGGTTGTCTTATTTTGTAAGACATTACCTACCATTTTTGGTCACCTACCATTTCTTGTTCTTTGACTTTGGTCAAAAGTCTACCTTTGACTGGTCAAACGTTGACCATTGATACTTTGACTTTTGACCACATGTCATGCACCTATTGGAGAGTTGGTGGGGGCCTGTCCCCCTGCCAGAACCTAGCAAGGAAGAGGGTGCACGCCACCCTTGGCATGTGCCCAAGTTGGAGACGCCTAGGAGTCCTTGTTGGACAAGGACTCCATCTCCTTTATGGATTCCAATTAGAGTTCTACTAAGAACCAACTTTGACTGATCTTAGGCACCCTCTAAGGAGGAATCCAGGGAACTCTATTCCCACCAATCAGATTTAGATCTAATTTCATAAAGAGTTATGATTGGTTGGGAAGAAGAGGAGTTGGATCACGCTTAGTCTATAAATAAGACCCTGTACCCAACTCAAATGACATTGAATGATTGAATCACAATTTCCCACGCCCAAGGCTGCCTCTCCCCTCTTTCTCCATGCCAAACCACCTTCTCTCCTTGCTCTCCACATCCAAAAGGAGTTTTGGACCTTGGTTGGTGCGATCCAGATAAAAGAAAGATGAGTGAAAGCTAGAAGGCTGCACTGCTGCAAAGGATGACTGCTGATCTTCGAAAGAAGTTTTGAAGATCCTCCAGATCAGATCTAGATTTGATTTTTGAAGATGTGATAGAGAAGAAGAGGATCTTCAGATCCAGCCTGAGTGAATATCGGTAGAGGTCAGGCGCTTGTGTAGCTAAGATCCAGAACCTTCCACTGCATACAGGATCATTAACGGATAATAGGATTATCCGATTCAAGGTAAGTTAAATTTGATTTAATTTATCTAAATTTATTTTAATCATTAAAATAATAAGAATCAGATCTAAAACATATCAAGATCTGATTGGGATCGAGAAAAAAATTTTTGAAATATATCTCTTGATCTGATCAGATCTAAACGAACCTAAATCGAAAAATCAGGATTTCCCTTCAAGGATGGCATGAAGGAGGGAGAGAGGCTTTGTGGTGTGGGCTAAAGGCAGAAGCATTAAAAACCTAGGCGCAGATAAGGTTTATATAGATCCTACTGTGCCATGCAGTACCACATCATCCCAGCCAATCATGATCCTTTGAGCAATCAGATCTAAATCTGATTGATGGGATGACATCATTTGATCCAATCAGATGAGAGATCCTTAAAACCCTCCTAAGGTGGTGCCAAGACTGGGTCAAACAAGAGTTCTTGGCACCATAGAGTTTAATCCCCTGAAGCAACCCTGGATTCCATCTGTATGGGACTCCTTTATCCTCATGGGGCGCATGCCTCCCTAGGCATACGCTCGGAAGCTATGCGCCCTCTTCCTATCTACATTTAGCAGGGGGACAAGGTCCCAAGTACTCTTCTATAGGTACATGACACATGGGCAAATGTTTAAGTGTCTAGGGTCAACATTTGATCAATGTCCAAAAATAGAAATTAGCAGATGATCGAAAATGGTAGGTGTAGTCTTAAATTTATCTCATAAATTAAGACAATCCTTTTCTGATCTGGACGAGCTCTAGTCAGACCAAGTAAAGGTTCCTAAGTGAGCCTAAACACATTTGGCTCAGTCGAGATAAGCTTTGATGATTATTAAAGAAGAACATTAGGCTCAATCATGTGCTAGCATGATTTTCTTGAACCTAATTGAATCTTATTCAAATTGATTAAACTGGATTAGTCCAATTGATGACATCCAGATCTAAATTCTTATTTGTGTGATCCAGTTAGATTCAGTTCCGTATGGTAATGAGATATGTCGCGATCTCTATCATCGACATCATCGAAATACCTTTCGATGGATCATAACTTTTTTTATTCAAACAACTAGTATGATCGATCATCCAAATCATTCTAATTGCTCTCAAAATCCATTAGTGACACCTAGCAGCATATGGTGATAACCCATCAAAACTAAAAGTGAACCTCTCGATGTAGTTACTTGTGTGATTAGGTTCCTCTATCTAGAGCTCCGATCGAATTAAGATTAAGATGATCTCATCAAACCCTAATATCTATCATATGAATTAATCATTCGATTCAAATCCAATGTGAAAACCCTAATAGAAACTTTTTCTATTATTTCACTCTGCCATGGCCATGGGCTTATGGACTTGATTCTCATGATCATCATAGGGCTGCTCCTCATCTACCGAGATAGATAGATCTCTTATTGGTGTAATCTAATTTCTACAATGAATATGCTATAGCCAACATACATCTTAGAGTTTCGAATAACTAAGAGATCGAGTTATGGTGTAGTCAAACTATAACACCCTCAAGATGAACTATCGATGCACCTCAAGTCAAAGAATCAGACACACCACTGTAGCTTCGAGCCAATTATCGATGAGAAGATAGACTTCCTCATGACTGCTCGAGGTGGTCACGCTCAGTGCCCTCATTTTTTAATGGGTACCTGTACTCTCGCTCCGATGTTTCTATACCATAGACTCAAGACTCATTTATCCTAAAGAAACGATCGTACACTAATTTTTTGGATCAATCACCATCCTCAAGATGATCCTATGGTCGAAAGTATTTTACGAGTTAATAATGAAAATTCATGTCTTAAATTTTTAACTCTTGAAGATATGAACTATCATTATCATTAACTTAAGAGATGTATCACAAACACTTTTAAATACACACTATGATAGAAAATTTATTTTATTATTTATAATCAAAATTATAATTTTATTCTTAGAAGTGTATTACAAGTGTCAGCCAATCTGGCTTTTAGGGCACACATATCTAATACTATCATATATGCCATGACATGTACGAGACTAGATATGGCATACTCATTAGGAGTAGTGAGTAGATACCAATCTGATCCTGAAGAAAATACTAAAAAGTGGTTAAAGCCATACTTAAGTATTTGAGAAATACTAAGAATCAATGGTTGGTATATGGTGAGTTAGATCTGAAACTTATAGGATTTACAGACTACAACTTTCAATCTAACCATGATGATAGTAGAAGCATGTCGGAATATATCTTTACTTTGAATGGTGGAGCTATCTGTTGAAATAGTTCCAAGTAGCATATTATGGTGGACTCTATTTGCGAAGTAGAGTACATCATAGCATCAGATGCCATAAAAAAAATT
The DNA here is from genome assembly GCA_006176705.1 of Cocos nucifera. NCBI lineage: Eukaryota > Viridiplantae > Streptophyta > Magnoliopsida > Arecales > Arecaceae > Cocos > Cocos nucifera. Next base: position 95,017 of record QRFJ01003459.1, on the reverse strand, counting down.
GTGTGGCTGAAAAAGTTTATCATCGAGCTCGGAATAGCATTCTTTCTTGATGGTCTGATCCTGCTCTACTGCGACAGCACTGGTGCCATTGCTCAGGTGAAAGAATCAAAGGCACACCAGCAAACAAAGCACATTCTATGCCACTTTCACCTGGTCTGAGAGATCATGGATAGAGATGATGTCGACCTTCAGAAGGTCGATGGAAAGAAGAACCTGATTGACCCCTTAACTAAAGCCCTGATGATAAAGAAGTTCGACAACCACAAGTTGAAGATGGATATTAGATACTATGCCGAGTGGCTTTAGGATAAGTAAAAGTTGTTGAAAAATATGTTCCAAAGCCAATTATCAGTCTATTGATAGTTGAGCTACATTATATCTATAATTAATTTATTAATAAATAAAATATATTTTTAACATTTTTCATCATAAAGTATTCATCTTCTAATGAACTCTATTAATGTGTTGAAATTCTTAGGATTATTTAGCTTCGATAAAGAGAGAATTTATCGATTAGTTCTTAAATTTGTTCACAACCAAATGATAGGCTGTTAATTAGGACTACAACATCTATCGAGCATAGATCGCTATATACCATATGGATTGATTGTCCTCTTAACCAAGGAGTGTGGAGATACTAGTAGGGCATATAGGTGAGATGTATGGGTAAATCATCATTGAACGTGACCAACTCCAAAGCATTCTACTATCAAGAATGTCTTTGATGGGATATAGGTATAAGTATCCCTTAGACCTAAGATCACCTCAGTGACTTGCAAGCAACTCACTGTGCTTTGGTACTGAACTAACTAAATTTTTAATTCATTAATGGAAGGCTTCTGGGCACAGTTAAGTACTTATGAAGTCAGAGTGTGATCAAGATTGGATTGACCACTCCAAGAGTTGGAGAATAATGTATAATTGTATTTCAATATAATAAAATCTTGGCCAGGGTAATCCATCAGGTGGATTTGATATTTTGAAATACAATGTGGGTAATCTGATCAAAGTTGATAGTTGAACTTTAAGGTATCCTACGAGCATTTTGGTCAAGGGGATGAATTATATGAAAACTATATCCATATGGGTTCTAAGGATGTTGCTCTACACATTCGATCTATCCGACCGTCAGATACCATTACTAGATGATTATTTTGATTGGTACAGAAATCTATTTCTATGCTATCAGCTTAGGTTTGGATCTATAAGGTCACACACATTAGAGCTCATGATCTAATCGGATGGTTAATCAATAATTGAGAATCGTTCTAGGGTTAAACAATCAATGTAATTGATGTTTAACCTAGTGCAAGCATTGTAGGAGGATCGATTAGCAATTTAATTACTAATTGATTTAATTTGATTAAGCCAAAGGGTTGAGATTAAGTTTAATTAAATATAATTTAATTAGATTTAGTTTGGACTTGATTGGATCAAGTTCAATTAGCTTATTGGATAAATCAAGTGCAAGAAAAAACTAGTCCTAGTTCAACTAGGACTTGTGTCAACCTAATTTTCTAATTTGATTAAAAAATTAAATTAAAATTAAATCTAATTTAATTAAATTTTTAATTGGATTAGAACCTAATTTAATTTGGTTGACTTGATTTTTTATTTAATTTGGTTTGAAAAACCATATTGACCAAGTCATAGATGGAATCCTAGTAAGATTAGGATTCCACCTTACACCACCTTAGCCCTCCATGCCCCATGCCCTATTTCTTCTCTTATTTTGTGCCACAAATCTCTTTCTCCCTGGTCTTCATGCATGCCCCCTCTTTCTCTCTCTTTCTCATATGGTAATTGGATGGAGGACCCAATCTAAGAGAGAGTTTGTTTTGATTTTGGATTCTATGAGATAAAATCCTAACAAACCTAAACTCTTTCTAATAGGTGCCACCCCCTCTTCCTATTATTTTCTCTCTTATTCCACATGAGAAAGGCCCTTTTTTGTGTGCCCCTCCTTGCTGGTACATGCCAAAAATATTGGGCACCCCTTGACTTGCCTTATTTGACCTTTCCTTGTCTAGTATTTGACCTAGATAAGGACTCTTTTTTTTCTATATATTTTGGATGAATTTTGGCTTAAAATTTTTGTGAAATACAGACCATTAAGAAAGCTTTGAGGTGTGCAAAAATCAGGAAGAGAGAACCTCTGGGCATGGGGATTCCATAGACATCAAACTAGGTGTCTAGGTGAGAGAAAAGAAAAGAAGAAGGTCTTCTTCTAGGGCTATTTTAATTTTCTCTTCTCCTCCTCCTTTTGAGATTTTTTTGAGAGAGTCTGAGATTTGAAATCTCTTTTTTCTTCTAATATTTTAGAGAGTTCATATCTCGAAGAAGGAAGCATCGAATCGACCGTCGAAGAGAGATCAGCACAGTACTAGCTTGCTGTGCTGATTTTCTGCATCAGGATCTCAGATCATATTCGTGGGCTCGTGTGGACGACTCCTAGAGGCCGGATGCATGTGTGGCTTGTGACTTCATCCTCAAGCCTGGATCAGCAAGTTAGAATGTCTAACTTGCTCAGGTATCAGATCTAATTTGTTATTCTATAGCTACATTAGATGTAGTATTGTAGCATGTTGATGATATCAACATGTTAATCTTTTCTTTATGTTTTTAATTTTTAATTTAATACCATACCTTGATCATGTAATAAATCTTAGATCTAGGATATTTTCATATTTATTTAAATAAATATTTAATTTATTTAAGTCTTTCGCTGCATGATCTTGAAAAAGTTTCAAGATCTATCCATGAAATCCTAGATCCGGTTCCTTCAGTATACCCTAAAATCTAATTAGACCTCCACATATATTTATTCTAAGATATAGTTTTGTATTTAAATTTTTCATTATTAACGAAATTGAGCTTTTAATTTCATTCATGTTATGTATGTATCTATGAATCGTCCAAAAAATTAATAAGATGATAACACATTCTCAAGAGTTAAGAATTTGAAGCACATATCATCGGTGATTAATTTCATCAATGGATCATCATGGGATTGGTGATAGATTTGATGAGATTGGTGCATAAATCGCTTCTTTTTAAGGGATAGACAAGTCTTGAGTGTACGATGTCAGGATATTAGAGCGAGAGTGTAAATGGTTGTTAGTGAATGAGGGTACAAAGCATAATTGATATGAAAAGTCACTTGGATATCTACTTACTCATCAGTGTCTTACTCAATGCTGCATTAGTAAGACTAGTTCTTTGACTTGCGGTACCTTGACTATTCATAATGAAATTATTGTAGTTTGACTATATATATACTTGGTCCCTAGCCATATGGATCCTTGCGGTGCATGTTGGCTGTAGTAGGTTCATTATAGGGATATGGTGTATGCCTATATGAAATCTATCCTCCTTGGTAAATAAAAGAGTTGATTTGATATGATCTAAGAGATTGAGTTCAGAAAATCTTGGCCAGAGCAGTGTGAATAGTAGAAAAGAGTTTTCAACATTTTTCATATCAGAAACTCAAGTCAAATAAATTTGATATATGATAGATGATGGGGTCTGACGAATAATTTCATAACCTCCATTAGTCGGGACTCATGATAGAAGAACTGTATCATACGTTAAGAACACCTAGAAGTTCATTCCATTCCATTCTATTGGAATATCATTGCATACTATTAGGCATTACTGATGGATTATAAAACTCATGACAATTATCTTGATGGTCAATAATTCTTTTTGGGATGAGTTGGAATTGTTCCAACCTATTGAAAAGAATTTTAATAATATTATGGAGACGGATCACAATATATCTTACTACTAAATTGAATAGAACCTATGGAATCATATACATAAGAGATTATGTCTGAACAAATGGTTGGATTTAATTTGATAGGACTTGGTTTAAATTTGAATCAAAAGCTTGACATGTCAAAGAGTTTGACATAATTAAACCCAAATATAGTAAGACTCCTAGCAAACTTTGAACGGTCAAAGGTTGATCCATCAAATTTTGATTCGTCAATATGATTGACACTCAAAAAGACTCCTATGCCTAAGAGTTATGGTGTCACAATTCTCCTCATGCATGATTGGATCAAGCCCAAGAAACTTGACGTGAATGTTGGCACCCAAGAGTTGTAACACCCCAATGCTTCCTCATGCATGCCCAAGAGTCCTCGATCAAGTCTTGGACTGATCAAAGGGTTTGATATGTCAAAGCCTTGCTTCCTTAAGACTCTAATATCAAGGAGTTCACAATTATATAAGAGGGATCAAGAGATAAGATCTCATGCCTAAGAAATAAAGCTCGCCCCCTCTTGTTTCAAGCCCCACTTCCCACGCCCAAGTTCTTGGACGCCTTATCTCACGGCCTACCTCCACTCTAACATAGAAATTGTTTTCATATGGAAAGATGGGCACATGCCAAGAAGAAAAGTAAAAGGACTGTTGGATTTTCTTGAGAAGAAAATCAAAAAAGACTAAGGAAAAGTCCTAAATCCATTCCTATATAAAGCATGATCTGCAAAAAGGAAAAAGACTAACATCCTTGAGAAGAATTTTCAGCAATAAAAAATCTACCATCAAAAAAAGAATCTCTATAAAAAAGCTAGCACTATCAGAAATCCTTAATCATATCAGAGCATTATGTAGACAACTATAGAGAATGAGCGCTTATATGACTTCCACGATCATCAGATTGCGGTATATATCTATCTACACAAAGATGATAATTTGATCTCTTTTTTTTATTAATCTTAATCTTAAAAATCATAAGAGATTCATATGATTTGGATATGAGATCTCGCATATTTAATTAAAAATTAATTTCATGATTCTTTCTACTGTATTTAACAACCTCTTTTCTAATACATAGAGCTAGCATCTTTACCGTCACAAGTACAGATGCCAATGTACATCAAATTATGGATTAAGGATGGTGAATTAATGATTGTTATGATCCGATCAACACATAATACCAGTAGACTGCGGTGCAAAATTGCACTGGCAAAAAAGCAGCAAAACATATTAACGAAAAGAAAGGAAGGAAGTTGCGGCAAGGTATAGCACGTGATGGTCGGAATTAACATCAAAATTTTCATTTTCCACATGCTGTGCTTTCGAGCTATATATGTAATTGCTGGTGATCCCAGGGACCCTGGGCGCTTGCCTCATCCTCCGCCAAAGTTAGGAAAGAAATAATGCTGGAGGACCCAAAACCCTGCGCCACTGCAGACGCCCTGGCATCCGGCCGATCCGTGCTCGCACTTGCAGCAGCTTCCAACTTCCCCCTGGTAGAGGATTGCGGACCCAAGCATGGATCAAAAGATTGCGACATGCCACCTGCGGGTGGCATACTAGAGCTGGAGCTGGTGCTAAACACACCAGAGGAGCTGGAAGTAAAGGAACCGGGACCATGCTGGATGCTGGACGAGAGGAACAAGGGCGCTTCAGTGCTGGTGCCGAAGACATCGGACGTGCTGGAACCGGAAGAACCGGGGCCATCCGGCATGCTGGACGAGAGGAAAAGGCGCGTTGTCCGTCCATTTAAGGGCCTCGCCGCCATCGTGGCCTTCAGACTCGTAGATGATGTCGGCCACTCTCCATGATCGGGCATGGCGGCTTCTCCTTTCCGGGCCGCATGCAATAATATGAGCCTGGCACCGAGAGCTTTTGCCAGCTTCTCGTCAAGCAGCTTTGCCTGCAGGGCGCCGACGAGCCCCTCAGCCGCCGCTACTGCTGACTCACCGCCGTTTTGATCCTCGAACGAGAAGGGTGGCACGTTCTCCAAGGGGTGGTCATGCCCCCCCGCGGCATCGCTGCTGGCTCCAGCTCCAGAGGTGGAACTGGTGGAATCGAAGTTGGTGCGTGCATTGGCTCCACGGAGGGTTCGTGCAGCTTGGTCATATGCGCGTGCCGCGTCCTCGGCCGTATCGAACGTTCCCAGCCACAGCCTGACCTTCTGCAAGGAGTCCTTGATCTCGGCCACCCACCTTCCGGATGGCCTCTGCCGCACTCCGATGAACCTCTTCTTCTCTCCCGACACCTTCTTCCTCCGTTCCTTGAGACCGCCATCGACCGTCCCCACCATGAGGGCTCCTGATCCTGCTTGCGCTTTCTGGTTAGCCGACGAAGCCGCCACCACTTCCCGACATGATTCCAACATCGATCGACGAAAACAAGTGCTTCAAGCAGCAGCGTAATTATAATAGCGTGGCAACTGGGGACAAGGAGAAGGCGACGGGTTGGTCCCTTCCAGGTTCCAACCTACTAGTTGGCCAAGAAAATGTCAACAGCTAATGCAGGCAACGTCGTTGGCATCGACGCAAGCGAGAACAAGGCGGCGGATGGTGAGGACCAGGGGAACAAAAGGCCGCCCTCTTGACATGGACAGATTCATATTGAATGAAAGGAAGATGGAAGGAAACACGGGCAACCAAAATGGCTAAGCCAGTCTTCTTTCCTCGGCGACAATATCATCATCTCATCGTATGCAGGATACTTCAAAAAAATATTTCAATTTATAAGATTGAGTAGATCCTGACATCAATATGGCATCTCAATTGCATATTAAAAATATATACATATATATATTTGGGTTCGACAGATGTGCCTTGACCTTTACCCGCTTGTCCTGAGCGGTGATAACACAGCAGATGACGGAACATTGAAATCACTCTCAAAATGATCATTCCAGACTAGACTTTTACCACAAAAATGGTCATTCATCATAGGCATAGGAAATTAAAGTTTAAAAACAAAATGATCGTCCCGGATGGGCCGAGCCAATAATAACAATCAAAAGAAGCGATCAGGCCAGACCTCACTAAACCTGTGTTCCTCAGAAAATTATTGAAATATGATGTGTGAACCTATGCGCACTTATGTGCAGAATGTCTTTTAGTCTCCGCAGTTCACCTCTCGCGCAAGCCAGCTAGAATGCCACTGAAACATTTATGCTACACTTCATATCAGATATTTGAAAATGATTCACAATATTGATTAAGTCAACTAATAAAAAACTTTTTTTTGGGTAAAGAATAAGATGTCCTTTTTGCTTCTGAAAAACTCCTGCATCAAGATATAACTGCAAAACACCAAAAAAAAAAAATGTGGCAAAGAGAATTGACGAGAAACAAACTCTGGAAACAGAATCGACCACGGCATGGTACAGGAATCCACCAAAACGAAAAATTATATCCCACAGTCCACAATCTTTATCCAAAACCAAAGTGCATGTATTTGAGAAGAAAACATGCAGACAACTGATTGTTCATAACAGCTTGATGTTGATTTCAAGCTCCAGATTATATCAACAACCAAATTCTGACATATTCCATTCTTGAGAAATCTGCTACATCATCAAACAATACACTTGTGTTGGTTTCTTAACAAACTGAGCAGTAGATACAATAGGACGGTGATAAAACGTTCCTGCTTTCTGTTTGCCATCACTGAAACAATGGCTGAAATTATATGGCAAAAATAAACACAGAAATTCAGCTTGAGAAAACCATGAATTTATAAGTCACCTAAAGGGAATAAACAAATGTGGTGTTATAATTTTGCTAGGAAGGTAGGCTAAACTTCATAGCATGGTGCCATTTCTAAGCTCAGGCGCATGAAATACAATGTCTTAACCAAAGCTAGCGTCAATTATAGCTGCAACAGAGATTTGTTTGATAGAAATATGGGCTCAAATGTAATCCATGTTATCAATACCAAAACGTATAACTGGACAAGGTTCTATCTTGAATGAGACAAATCAAAACATACAATGATTAAATCAAAATAGTTCATGAAACCTTCCTTAAAGAATAGTACAGTGATTATACAAAAACTTTGCGACCTTTATCAACATTCTACAGACATTTGTTAGTCACATCACACCTCGAAGGATGCATCTCAATTCACTTGAATTTTGTTACAGTTATCCTTCAACTGGATTGCTCTGCTTTTCATAAAATAGATAGAAATGCAGCAAAATGAATTGTTATGAAAAATTTTCACCCCTTAATTTGCACAATGTCCTCCATAGTGTGCAAATGCAACAGATTATCATAGCTGTCACTATCAATAAACATCTTGCATACCTTCCCCCATTTGTGCAGGTAGCATAAAAAGGTACATGATAAGTCCATCATACAACCAGAGATTCGCCAACATCACCATGCATGATCTGCTTGTCTACTTCATCCCTTCTGTTATCAAAAATAGGCAAGCTTCGTGACTTGCATGTTCCACTTCATCATCTTCTGCAATCAATAATTGCTTCCTTTCTCACCCCTTTGCCTTCTTACAATTTGCAGCTCCTATGGCCTAGTTCTCCTTTTTGGAAGCACCATGTCCGACCTTGTGCATTTTCAACTAGCTGTAGAATCAGATTCTGAGTTGTATTTGACATGATGGTACCTTTTAGGAATAGTAGAGCTTCCTCCTATAAAAACCAGTCTTGTTGCTTTAGCACCCTACGAAATTGATACTCACCAGTTTCTTTGCAACTTTTTTCTACTATTAGAACATGGTAATGTGCCTTTGACCAATACTTACAGTATCAAATGGCACCCTACCATACTAGCATCGAACTAACATGCAGTTTTGTACCATATCGATACTTGGTACATCTAACGGCATTGAAATAGAACAGTACTGATACAAGATCCGGTACCGAGGCGGCGAATCTTGTCTCTGACACTAAACCACAATCTTTTAGTAACAATTCATTCTGAATGCTTTGCTGCAACCCCTAACATATCTAGAAACTAGTTGTTCTTGTGGTCAAATCATTCCCAACGACCAATTCATAAAATATTTCAAAATAATCAACTAAGTCGCTTCCTTGCTTTAGATTTTGCAATCTCTAATATAGAGCATGAACATAGTTATATGAAAACAACCCACCATGCATCTTTTGCTTTATCTTTTCCTAGTCAATTATTTTTAGGTTGCCTCCATGCTCCTACATGATTTTCAACAGGCATTGTCATGCAACAGCCCTACCACAATCATATTGCCACTAGCGGTACATTCTTTTTGGAAACCACCTTGAACCCAAGGATCTCCTCGACCGTATAGAGCCGATTTTGGAACTCCTACACCGTCAAGCTTCCTAAGAACTCAAGCACCTTTTGGAGCCCTACTCCCATCGCTGTGGATCCCTGCCAAAGGTTAGTATTTCCTCCAATATCCTTGGTGCAATCTCATGGAAAAGGTTAAGCATGTCCTCATCAAAGTTCGCCATACCGCATCAAACTGCTTGATTCAATACATACTGAACTATATCGAGGACAAACCAGAACGTTTTTGCCCTATGGCTCAAAAAATGAAGTGAACCGCTCTGAACCATCTAGTTCGCACCAATTCAAGATTGGTTCAATTTCATGCCCCGCCCCCCCAACACACGCTACAACAACTAAAAGGGAGGCATTAAGAAGGCCTCCCATGCCTTTTCAGCCCTTTTCCCTCTCATCTTTTTTAACTCTTGAAAAATTGCAAAAAAAAAAAGCCAGACTTCATCGATTTCATGCCAACTATGAGCTTAAATTAGGTAATATGCCTCGCCCCCTCCTCATTTCAAGGAATTTTTTTCTTAGAAGCCAAAAATCGGCAATAAAATGGAAAAATAGAGGGAGGTCATGGCAAATTTTTCAATTTTATTTCATAATATATTGTATATCTATAAATGATCTATACAGTATTACCAAAACCATAATTTTCATTAACTCTATATTTTTAGTTATAAAATCAGATTAAAAAATTTTAAAAATAAAATAGCTGTCAAGTTTTTTTGTAAAATCAGTAGCATGATCGAATATGAATGTTTTCTCTATCAAAATTTGATCTCAATTTATTTAAGTTTGAGCATGAACATGTGCATCGTGACAGATCGAAATTTGAATAAATTGGAAAAATAAGTAATGTTTTGTATATGCCCATCAACTGAGAAAAATGTGTAGCATTATTGGTAGGGTGCTATATCGATTTGAAGTCAAAATAATTTTCTGAATATTTTATATTTAAAATTTATTTTTTAAATAAAAAATAAAAAAATATGTATAGATAATTTATAAGTATATTTTGAAGTAGAAAATATATTTTTGCATTATAGTGAAAATTCAATATAAAAAGTTAATTAAATTATGATACTTTGAGATAAAATATATAAAGCATCCTTGTTAGGGTTATATATTATTCTAAATCAAAATAACTTTTTAGATATTTTCAATTTAATATTAATTTATTAATTAAAATATATAACTACTTGTAGAAATTATAAAAAATTGCATTACACGTAAATAATGTGCAGATTCTCTCAGGAAGAAGAATTTGAAGATAAATTTGCAAGAATAGATCCAACAAGGACCCTAAGCAGGACATTAGATGGGAGCATGGGCAGATGTTCTCACATCGCCACCACCAAGGGTACAACAAGTGTAGCACAGAGTTCAAGAAGGAATAGGAAGCCACGATGAAGCAATATCTAGCTAGTGATGATCCCAACATAACTATCTATTGGAAATATGTGCAGGAGATTTGATAGCTTATGAAAAAAGCACTTTGCCAATTTCAAGACGATGAAGCAAAAGGTTGCTAAGAAAAGGAGGAAGCAGAACACTAGACAACAAAGTCACCATCACATCAATCTAAGGATCCAAAGGGTATTTAGTCCATGCCAGATGATGAGTAGATTCAGGCTATCATCCAGGCAAGCTTGAATGACCGATGGCCTTCGAATGAGGTTGCCATGCACAAGGCTCAGTTCCAGACCGAACCTTCTTAGTACAAGGCAAGCTCTGATTCCAAGGCCGCCAAGGCAAATCTAGAGCTCAAAATAACCTCTTCAGTTATGGAGATTGTTGGCCAAGATAGCAGTCTCTTAGCATCCACACATGAAGAATTTTGGCAGCAGGAAAAGCAAAAGGTCATTCAGGAAGATGCCATCAAGGGTCAATATTCACGACCTAGATCTATATGCCTTCTCAAACTGATATTCCAAGCAGCAAAAGGATAGACACCATGCCAGTGAAGGATAAAAACATATAAAGAGCCACTGCATCATAGTTCCACTTTATCCACATTCAAGCTAATGCGATAAACAACATATACTATTGGTCTATCATCACCCTTATCGAGAGTGCCAGACTGAGTGTGGATCACAAGGGCCAAGGAATATTTACGGTGATCTTCTGGACAACAATAAGATGGAGTTGCAAAATTGGATAGCCTCCTACCGATAGACATTTCGGAGTGTACCGACCCTACCGTACCATACAAACTGTGTACAGACATTATAGTAGGATTTTATCGATACAAGATCCGATAACAAGATGACAAACCTTGGTTGGACAGGTCCCAATAAACAAAACATTATCAACTTTCTAACCTATTGTGATATGAAGACTTTCTTCAATAAGTTGATTGATACTTCCGATTAGATGCACGATACTCAGTACATGTCCAGATTGATGGTGGTGATCGATCAAGTATAAGAGCAGAATATAGTGCAAGTAATCACTGATAATGGGCTACAATACAGAGCTACGGGGAAGATCTTGATGAACAGGAAGCTATATATGTTATGGACCCCATGTGCTATGTATTACATTGATCTCATGTTGACAGGCATCAAGAAGATTCATAGAGTCAAGCAAGTCATAGCGTCTTCCCTATCCATCACACAGTTCATATATAACCACACATGGGTTCTTGCTTTGATGAGGAAATACATGAGGGCATCTTGAGACCAACAATGACACAGTCTGCCATGAACTATAGTGCACTCAATAGCCTCCTTAAGAAGACAGCAAGTCTGTGTTAGATTTCATCAATACTCCATAATATGGCAAGAGAGAAGGTATGCTCAAGTCAGCACTATGACTAGTCATGTAGAGGGCTTGGTGACAAGCCAGTAATTTTGGCAAGTCAGCACTATGATTAGTCATGTAGAGGGCTTGGTGACAAGCCAGTAATTTTGGCAACGGACCAACAAGATCATGAAGGTTACAAGCCAATGTATAGAGTACTGAGAACAGTGGATAGCAAGAGATGCCTCAAGATGAGCTTCCTCTACTACATGATGGCTACCAAGGTGCAGATTAGGAAGGCAAACCCTAGGCATGCATGAGAATACATTAACATTGACCAGAGATGGAATTATCAAATAGGTAGAGAGCTGTATGTAGTAGGTAATTTCAATTATATAACTATTCATCATATATTGTTATGTTTTCTAAGTACAAATGTTCCAAACTATATTGATAGCCTACTATTTGAACCTGAGATTCTGGTACACCATCCCTAAGATAGATATAGATGATAAACTTATGGCTATCCTGCATGGTGTTATTTATCAAATGAAGCTAATCCAGTAGTCCCTGCCCTATACCTGGGAGAGGTGACCTAACTTTGCCAACTACGTCAACTCGTATGGACAATGACATCATATAACATGTAGCTTTTCTATAGATGAAAATGTTTAGGGAGGGTTTAGGTAGCTTCAGTGACTATGCAACTGTGGAAAGAAAACAAAGAATGAGTCCACGCATTTTAAGATATCGACTACAACTGTTATATGGATGTTATACAATTAGTATTTAGTAGCATATAATATTTTGTTTTCTTGAATGCTTTTGCAACCGAATGGTAGATCAACTTTAGCCTGTCATCCACGAGCCTAAGACAGCTGATGATCCAAATCCTCTCATAGATGGTCTCCTTTTTATAAGCGCAATTGGATCCTCTCATAGATGGTCTCCTCCAATGGCTTACGAGTGCAATTAGTCTATCTGTCCTCATCCATAACAATAAAGCAACCATCTCATGCAGAAGCGATTGAATGAACCTATGCATGTCCACTTCAATCTATGTATGCAACTAAGGTGTATTGAAAAGGAAGTCTAGCTGAAGTATAACAATCCACTTTAGAACAACTTCGTGCATGATGAAAAGAATCCGATGATGTGCTAACAACAGGAGCTAGAGCTGGATGTGCTAACATCACCTCCTAGACCAGCTAGTTTCATAGGTAGAGAGGTTAGGGTGGACACGGAGTGATGGGAAGAATGACATATTCCATGTTCTGCTCTAGCCGATCAACCACAAGGTCAAAGGAGAGCTAATCGCCATACGGCTGCATGTTGGAAACATCCTTCCAACAACAATTTGATTAAGCAATGTTGATGAGAGGCCACCATGGTACCCATCTAATCAGGGTGGAGGGCCCAATCAACCCTTCTAGCAGAATTAGGGCATGAAGGCAACTATTTAGGCCAGCAAGAAAGGCAAGGGAAAGGTAGCTGCATCTCTATGGAAAGACTCGAGGAGGAATCCATTCACTCAAATTTAGAGACCAGTGAACCATTTTATGATAGGTTTCCCAGATCATAACACAATACCAATGATAACAGTTCATTCAATGATACATCTAGTAGCTAGGGAAATAACGAGGAAGGTGGTCTCTGATTCACCACTAGGTCTCAATTTATTCATGCCACATAAGATAAGGACCACCGTGCATGGACATCACTGAATAATGTTGACGAGCTCCGCATGATCATTTGGGAGGTGATGTTGCTACGTTACTAGAGTAGGTCTCTGGATGTATCAGATTTAGAATCACATATTAGACCTTATTCCACACCTGCAACCAATGATCCATATGCATATGGATTGTCTATGATGTATGTTAGGGGCAAACCCTCACCTGCCGAAGTCCAATAGGACGCCAAGTCTTGGGGTGATCTTGTCCGACCACGATAACCATGGCTAACTCCGACCAGTGTGGAATTCCTACTTAGCGCTAAGATCGTAAACCTCCAACTTGGACTTGTTGGCCAACCTACCGTGTTTCGATCACCAACTTTCTCAGATAACTCCAGAACCTACAAGATCTTATGGATTTCACTTGGACGAGCTCGAATGGTGATGGTGGTCTTCTAAGCAATCAAGTGTTCGAACCAGACACAAACTGGCTTGACGACAGAGCCTCTCCCTGGACGAACTTCGACAACCTATGAAGAGTAGAGGACCTCTAAATTCTTGTAATCCAAAATTTTGGATATGCTGGCAAAAGAGCCCTGTCCCTCTTTTATTAGCCCTCGAACGACCCCGAGAACGGCCGAGCTTCAAGAAAACTGATGAGTGGCGAAAGTATCCTAATTGTCCACCCCTAGCGACCGCCGACCGAGTTCTCTCATCAGCCGAGCTCCTCTCAATTGCCAAACAACCACCTAGAAGCCAAACTCCCTCCAGCCTCCAATCTATCAGGCTCCTCCAACGTACACCTACTGGACTTTTCCACCAGTCTCCTTCCGGACGATCTCCTCCAATCGCACCCCTTCCGGACGATCTTCTCCAGTCGCATTCCTTTCGGATGATTTCCTCCAGCTAAACTCATTATAAACGAATTCCATCTAATCAACAGGCAAGCTCCTTTCGGCCGACCTCCTTCCATTCGACATTCTTGCAGTCGAACCCCTTCAGTCGCCCAAGCAGGCTCCCTCCAGCCGAACACTTATTATCGCCCAGAAGGACCTCGTCCTCTATGCAGATTCAGCTCCCAGCTCAAGGCAAACCGATCAATATGCAGATAACCTCAAAAAAGTCCGAACTTCTTCAAAGCTGTTGTGGTATGAAGCTCTTCGTCACCAATAGATGCTCTATCCGACTCCGGATATTGCTCTCCAACAAACTGGCACGTCGCAACAACGGACACTACCCTTTGTAACAAACTCCACATGGCCCCGAACGGCCCACTACCAGACGGTTATGGCTGTCACCATCAGTTTGTTACAAGCTCCATCTATAAAAGGGATCCTCCAAATACGTTTTCTTTAAACTCTCATTCTTCTTCTTGTTACTCTACTCAATTTCCTGAGCACTCCATTTCTGTTGGTCAGAAGAGCTGACTTAATCGTCGGAGGATCCTGCCGGAGCCACCACCCCCGACTCCAGACAAGACTTTATTTTGCAGATCATCGGCGGCAACCTCTTCTTCTCCAACTCCAGCTCAATTCAACATCAATTAGATTCTGCACTAACAATATCCTACTTGAGCAATTACTATCCTTCATGGCCTCAGCCATATCTTGGACTAGATTTTGATATCTACATTTTTGGATGGCCAGCCTAGTCTCAAACGTGTAACTCCTCTTGAAGTAACGATCCATTGGACTACAAAAAAATCATAGAGACCTGTCATGATATCGACTGCTTGGAGAGTTTGTGTGACACTCCTCTAGATTAATATTACAATCCCAATGTCTATGAGTACATCCACACTCCAATTTTAAACATTGGCATATATTCTATACTTTAAAAATTTAAAAACATTAAAATCAATTCAATTTATTGTACAATATGTGTTTTTACTCATAAATACATTAGTCAATCTACTCTGATTCCATTTCACAATAAAAAGACAATAAAACATGATTAAAACTATGAACTATAGACAATAAGCCCAATAAAATTTTTAAGTACAAATCCAAAAAAAAGAGAAAAGAAAAGGATTAAAAAAAAAATAATAATCAAAATGGTGTACTAATGAGCTGATGAGTATGCCAAAGCTGATCGATACACTAAGGCATATTGAGTGTCGATATGGCAGTGGCACCAAAGCTATTAGGTGATGGAGCTTAATCCACTTAATTGACTGGACATAATCAAGACCCAAGAAGAAGCCCAAGAAGGAAGTCCACGTGAAGAAGGCCCACAGGAGGAGACTGCAGCAAGCCATAGCCTGCAAGTTAGGTGCGGCCTAGCGCACGCGCATGAGCGCGCACGGCCTGTAGCGCATAGGAGGCCTACTAGAATCCCACGCGGCTCATGGTGAGCCGCCGGTGCTGGAAGTGGGGGGCACAGTCCACGCGCCCCACCATATGGTGTATGCGCTTTTAAGTGCGGTCCACGGCCCTTTATGTGGTGTATACTATGTCTATGGACCACTTTGCGGTCCACAGCTATTTCACAGGGTCTACGCATATTTTGGGTGCTAAACTTCACGTGGAGCATGATGATTGGGTCTGTTTCACCGTAGACAAGGTCTACGGGCAATGCATAGGCGCAAACCGATGAATTTGCGTGATCTGATGACCAAGGATGCGAGCGGCTTTATCAAGACTTTGATCCAATGGATAGGGACTTCTTTGAGTTTGGATAGGAGTCCAGGCCTATTTGGACTCGGATTAGACTCCGTTTGAGGCCTTTAAGAGGCCCTGTGGGTAGCAAACAAAGACCGTGGTGAGCAGTCGACAGACCAAAGAAGCAACAACCAAGAGTAGTGGTGGCAGAAGAGAAAGAGAGGGCTTGGTTCTTCTTGTGAGCAATTCTAAGGTGCTACCAGGTGTGTGAAGCATCTCTAGAAAGGATTTCTTCTTCCTGTTGGGACTGTTCTTGCATCTAGAAGAGAGAAAAAATGAGAGAGGTTCTTCTTTGTTTCCCATCTCTTGTACTTCTCTAAAACTTTCTGTTTTATTTTCATAGTGAAAAATATTATTCTATCTGGCCATGGACGTAAGAGCAAGAGACTCCGAACCACGTAAATTATTTGTACTTTATGCTTGTGTATTCCATATTTTTCAGATTTCTTTCTCCTATGACTATCATAATCCGCTGGATATCGTTATCTAACAACTGATATCAGAGCACTAGGTTTAAGAAAAGACCGGGAGCGATGGCAAGAGACGAAGGAAAGGTTAAAATCGATAAGTTTGATAGAAAAGACTTTGGATTATGGAAGATGCAGATTGAGAATTATCTATATCAAAAGAAGCTTCATCTACCTCTTAAAGGAAAGAAACCTGAAGACATGTCATAAGTCGATTGAAAATTATTGGACCGCCAGGCCTTGGAAGTTATCCGATTAACGTTGGCCAGAAACGCCGCGTTCAACATCCTAGAGGAAAAGACGATGGCTGATTTGATAAAAACTCTGTCCAATATATATGAGAAGCTTTCAGCCTCCAACAAGGTATACCTTATGCATCGTCTATTCAATTTAAAGATGCTCGAAGGTGCATCTGTTACTGATCACATCAATGAATTCAATCTAATTATTAGTCAGTTCAGTTATGTTGATATTAGTTTTGAGGATGAAGTTTGTACGTTAATATTATTGTCTTCTTTATCCGAGAGTTGGGGTGCTACCATGACTGCGGTGAGTAGTTCCTGTGACTCAAATAAGCTGAAATTCGAAGAGGTCCGAAACCTAATTCTCAGTGAAGATATCAAGAGGAGAAAATCTAAAGAGAACTTTGGTTCTGCCTCGATTACTCAAGAAGACAGGAAGAACTATACAGCGTAATAAAGACCGTGGAAAATCCAAGTCCAAACAAAAAAGCCAATCAAGACCGAAAGGTGGTAGCTATTGGCTCTGCAGCAAGAAAGGGCACACCAGGAAGAACTGCCACGCAAGAAAGGAGAACAAAAGATAAAACGAGAAATCGTTAATGCGGCAACAGAGGCAACTGCTGATGCCCTAATCCTCAGCGTGGATAGTCTGATGGAGTCATGGATTCTAGACTCGGAGCTCCGTTTCATTCCACCTCACAAAAAAGAGTATGATGAATTACACTACCGAAGATTTCGAAAAGATTTATCTTACTAATGATGAGCCATTAAATATTATGGGAAAAAGTGATGTGCACATAAAGATGCCAAACAAGTCGATCTAGAAGCTCAAGAATATCAAACATGTCCCAAATTTAAAGAGCAATCTGATTTCAATTATGCAATTGGACGCTGAGAGATACATTATAATTTTTGTTGGTAGCTCTTGGAAGATCACCAAAAGTGCTATGGTGATAGCACAAGGAAGCAAGTGAATATCCTCTACCTTTAATACTAGAGATTCAGTGGCACTGGAACTGGCAGGCTCAGAGTTATGGCATTGCAGTCTAGGTCACATGAGCGAGAAAGGAATGTAAGTACTGTTGAAAAAGAGCAAGCTGATAGGTTTAAAGTTTCTTGATGTTAGTCTCTGTAAGGATTGTATTCTTAGGAAGAAGAAGGTTGGTTTCTCCAAGATTGGCAAAACACCAAAGGCAAGAAAGCCAGAGCTTGTACACACAAACATGTGGGGGTCCCTCTCTGGTCACATTCCTTGG
This sequence comes from Cocos nucifera, assembly GCA_006176705.1. Taxonomy (NCBI): domain Eukaryota; kingdom Viridiplantae; phylum Streptophyta; class Magnoliopsida; order Arecales; family Arecaceae; genus Cocos; species Cocos nucifera. Next base: position 76,946 of record QRFJ01003459.1, on the reverse strand, counting down.
AGGCTCGCGATATTATGTAACATTCATCGATGATTCCACTAGAAAGGTATGGATTTATTTTCTAAAGAATAAATCTGGCATATTTGCTGCTTTCACGAATTGGAAGTCTGGTGGAGAACAAATCTGATGAGAAAATAAAATGCCAAACAATGGAGGCGAATATAATAGCACCGAATTTAAGAAATTCTGCACAGCAAGTGGAATAAAGATAGAGAAGACCATCCCGAGCATATGCCACAACAGATCAAGATAGCTAAGCATATGAACCGAATCTTGAATGAGAGAGCCAGGAGCATGAGGATTCATGCTGATTTGCCCAAGATGCTCTGGGCTAAGGCAGTTAACACTGCTGCCTACCTGTTAAACAGAGGTCCCTCGATTCCTATTGATAACAAGCTACTAGAAGAAGAGTGGATAGGAAATTCAATAAATTTATCTCACCTAAAGGTCTTTGGCTATCTCTTATGTGCTCATCAATGCTGAACAAAGAGAAACTTGATGCAAAATCAAAAAAGTGTTTCTTCATTGGGTATGACACCGATGAATTCGGCGACAAGCTCTAGAGCGAGCAGAACAAGAAAATCATCAAAAGCAAGGACGTGATCTCCAATGAAGGAAACCTCCACAAGAACAAGGATGATCCTGACAATGCAGGAGAGACAGTTAAGGAGAATGAGCAGGTCGAGTTGGAAAAGATCACAAAGGATGATATTGCCAAGAGAGCAAAAGAAGATCCTGAACCAATGCCAAAGACACCTTAACTAAGAAGATCTTCGAGAATCTCGAAACCACCGAAAAGGTATTCACCTTCTCTTCATTATTTATTGTTAATAAATGGCGGCGAACCCGAATGCTATGAGGAAGCTGTGCAAAGCAAAGATTCAATCTAGTGGGAGCTAGCGATAAAGGACGAGATGTAGTCCTAACGCAAGAACCAGCCTTGAAAGCTCAGTACACTACCAAAAGGAAAGAAAGCTCTACACAACAAATGGATTTATACGATCAAAGAGGAGCATGATGGTGGCAAGAGGTAGAAGGCTAGATTGCTTGTTAAAGGCTTCCAATAGAAAAAAAGGTCGACTATACTGAAATTCTCTTGTTGTTAAGCTCTACCATCAAAGTGATTTTAAGCATAGTAGCTGCTAAGAACTTAGAACAATTAGATGTTACTACTACTTTCCTGCATGGTGAGATAGATGAAGACATATATATACAGCAGCCTATTGATTTTGTAGTCCCTGGTAAGGAAGATCTTGTGTGTAAGCTGAGGAAGAGCTTGTATGGTTTGAAACAGGCCCCTAGATTATGGTACAAGAAATTTGATGGATTCATGACCAATAATGGTTTTGCAAGGTGCCAGGAAGATCATTGCTGTTATATCAAGATACTCGATGGTAGTTTTATTATCTTACTCTTGTATATTGATGAGAGATTGAAAGATGGAAAAGAAAGCTGTTAAGAGAGTTTGCAATGAAAGACATGGGTGCAACAAAACAAATACTTGGGCTAAGAATTGAAAAAAGCAGAGTGGCCAGTACACTGAAGCTGATTTAAGATAGCTACATCAAAAAGGTGCTGGACAAGTCAACATGACAGATGCTAAGCCTGTGATGACAACTTTGGCCAGCCATTTCAAGCTTTCAAAGGAACAATCACCCAAAGACGATGATGAGCTGGAGAATGGCAAGGGTTCCTCATGCTTCAGTGGTTGGTAGCTTAATGTATGCGATGGTTTGCACGAGACCCAATATTGCACATACAGTGGAAGCTGAGCAAGTACATGACGAATCCGGATGAGCAACATTGAAAAGCTGTCAAGTGGATCCTGAGATACTTTAAACATACCAAGAACGTCGGCTTATGCTACAAACGAGGTAGTCAAACACTACAGAGATTCGTGGATGCAGATTTAGGTAGTGATGCCGATACTAAGAGCATGACTGGGTATAATTTTATCATTAGCCGAACAACAGTGAGCTGGATTTCATAGCTGCAAAAAATCATAACTTTCCACCATCGAGGCAGAATATGTTGCTATGACAAAAGCCAATAAGAAGATGATTTGGCTGCAGAATTTACTGAAAGGACTAGGTAAAAAGCAAAGTTGCAGTGTACTATTCAGTAACAGTCAGAATGTTATTCATCTTACGAAGAATTCCATATTCCATGCGAGAATAAAGCACATATAGCTGAGATATCACTTCATCAGAGTATTGCTTGAAGATGAAAGCTTGTCACTGGAAAAGATTCAGGGCTCGAAAAATTCAGCCAACATGCTGACTAAAGTGGTCACTATAGAAAAATTAGGGCTATGTATGACCTTAATTGACCTTCGAAGCTAGTTGAATGGAAGCGTTGCACATAATACAAAGTTATATTATGGAAGTTTGTCTTATTTCAGGCGGATGTATGTTTGGATGTCTTAATCTCCAAGTGGGAGAGTTGTTGGGTGATAGAGCCCTAGTCCACCCAATTGATGGACATAATCAAGACCCAAGGAGAAATCTAGGAAGGGAGCCCATGTGAAGAAGGCTTGCAAGAGCCTGCAGCAGGCCACGGCCCGCAAGTTAGGCACATCCCAGTGCACGCGCGAAAGTGTGCGCGGCCTATAGCGCACAGGAAGCTCGCTGGAATCCCACGTGGCTCATGGTGAGCCACCGGTGCAGGAAGTGAGGGGCGTGGTCCACGCCCCGCCACGTGGTCTTCGAGCTTTTAAGCACGGTCCATGGCCCTTTACATGGTGTATACTATGCCTGTGGACCGTTTAGCAGTCCATAGCTATTTCACATGGTCTATGCATGTTTTGGGTGCTAAACTTCACACGACGCACGATGATTGGGTTTGGTTCATCGTAAACTAGGTCTACGAGTGATGCACAAGCGTAAAGAGGCGGATTTGCACGATCTGATGACCAAGGATGCGAGCGGCTTTATCAAGACTTTGATTCGACAGACAGGGACTTCTTTGAGTTTGGATAGGAGTCCAAACTTGTTTGGACTCGGATTGGACTCCATTTGAGGCCTTTAAGAGACCCTGTGGGCAGTGAATAGAGACTGTGGTGAGCAATCGGCAGACCAGAGAAGCAGCGACAGAGCGTGGTGGTGGCAGACAGTGGCAAAAGAGAGAGGGCTTGGGTCTTCTTGTGAACAATCCTAGGGTGCTATCAAGTATGTGAAGCATCTCTAAGAGGAGTTTCTTTTTCCTGTTGGAGCTATTCTTGCATCTAGAAAAGAGAAAAAATGGAGATTCTTCTTTGCTTCTCATCTCTTGTACTGCTATAAAACATCCTATTTTATTCTTATAGTAAAAAATATTATTCTATGCGGCCATGGATGTAGGAGCAAGAGACTCTGAATGATGGGAATCAGGGTTTACGCACGTACTCAAGAAGAAAGCACCGCTGAGAAATCCTAACCCTAATTTCAATTGAGGATTTATTCCGGACTTTTATTTTATTTTATTTTTTATTGAATCTTTTAATTTTATTAGGACTCAGTAAGAAGAGTTCTATTAGATTTCAAGATAGCTATTAGAGTCCCTATTAAGTTGTTTTTTTGTTTCTCTATTTAAAGGCTCCATCTGTGTGGAGAAAGACAAACTCGAATGATTGGTTAATTGAATCCCTGAATCTTTGTTTTTTTTTTGAATTTTTCTTTTCAATTTTTGTTTCTTTCTTTACTTTCTTTTTGTTTTACATCAATTTGGTATTAGAGCCAAAAAAAATCTTCAAATTTTTGGTTCCACGATGATTTCCTTCTCTCCCTTTCTTTCTCTCAGCCTATTAGAGCCCACGACCACCACCCTGTTCCGCCATCCCCCCTTCTCTCTTTCGGCCCCTTAGCCCTCCACCGTCGTCCCCTCTCTCTCTTGTCTACTAAATCTCAACCTGTCGGACGTGCAGCATCGCAGCTCGTCCCGTCGCCTCTCGCCATCGCCGCCGTCAACGTCGCCCCGATCACAGCCCAGCATCGACCCTCTAATCCAACCTTTCCCGAGGAGCTCCCAAACGGGTGGAAGGCTTAGAGCAGCCGAAGAAGAGAACCACCTATCGTCGACCCGACCCCGCCACTTCCATCCCTGCCGATAGACGATGCCGCACCCTCTGTCGCCGCCATGAACATCGCCGTCCCTTTCGACGGCATCCATCACCTCCTCATTCTCCCTCGAGAATCGCGATCGGGTAGGAAGCTAGGAATGGCCGAAGGAGGCCTCTTCCATCGACCGCCCCCTCCGCCGCTCGACAGCCGCCTTCTCCCCATCAACCGATCCCCCAGCGCCGTCAATGTCGCCCCGATCGTCGCCGACGCCCATATCAGCTCCTTCAGGAGCCTCGATCAAGTGAAAAGCTTCTAAGGCTACCTCCCTACGTCGATCGGCGAGAAGCCAAACCGAGTCTTCTTCACCAACGCCGGTACCCAACGATTTCCCCCTGACGCCACCTTCCGATGGCGCAACCCACATCTCCAAGCGTTGACTCCGTCCCCATCAACAGACCGAGTCCCCGGTGTCGTCGCTTCCCCAAGCAGCCTTCCCATCAACATCTCTACCACCGACCACCATCGACGCCTCGCCTCTCGCCATCGTCCACCACCTGACTAACGACTGAGAGCCAGTGCCAAGCCCGAACGACAGCATCCATGCTTGGTCCCCTCTCCTTCCCTATCGCCGAATGCTTGCCGTCACCGTTCCTCGTCGTCCGTCACATGGTTGTCGGCCAGAGCCCGCCGATCGTCTTCCTCCCTGCCGATCACAAGAGCCCTAGAAGCCCTTGGTGGGAGAAGGGCACCACCTTCGCTTTGAAGAAAAGGACATGGCCTACAAACCGCATGTAATAAGCGGTCTATAGACCGCCTGGTTTATATAGACTCGGTCCACAGACCAAAAAAATAACTTGGGAGGTCGTCCTTGAATTCAACCCGCATCATAAGATGGTATTAAATTTCATCTGATGAAAGGTACAATTCCTCCATTGAATTTTGAATTTTTTTAAATCTTTGGATAATTTAAATTGCTTAGACTCTTATGTTATAATACCATATTTTTTTCACTTATTTGCTATTGCATGCACCAAATACCCACATAATTTACTATTATACGCACCAGAAACATAGATAATAAGTTGAACCCTACAATTTTTACCATGAGCATCATAGTTAAACTTTTAAGTACATATAATATTTAAATTTCTTTTGTTATCATGTCTACTAGTAATCTAAAAGATGCATATACTAAAATGGAAAAAGAACTTGAATCTATAAAAAAATTTCAAATAGCCTACCAAGAAATTTTAAACCAAATTTGCCAGTAATTAGGCCGACTTCATACTGAGATTAGGAAGTTTTGTACTAATCAAATAAATAGTTGTATAAACATAACAAATCTAATAGATCAGGAGATAGAATGTCAATTATCTCTGAAAGAGTCAAGAATATACAAACAATCTCTAGAAGATGATTTTTTTAGTAATCAACCTATTCATCGATCTCTTTCACGAAATTTTAAATCTACTAGCAGCCAGGGTAATGTCATACATACTAGTCAATCTTTTCAGACATCCCCGATCTACATAATAGCCTCTCCGATTATCCACCATTCCATGAATAATTTTGAGAGTTCTCATTATCATAGGAGAGATGAGTATGATAGAGAAAACTTTAACCCTCTAGAACCAGCTAATTCAGAAGAAGAGTATGATGAAGAATATGAAGAATCAGGAGGTGTTAATGTCATGCGAGGTATAGTCACCGCTCCTGCAGACTATGAGGCTTGGAATCGTCCTAGTATTTGTCACACATATGCCCAATGTGAGAATAAGGTCTGTAAACTTATGTAGTGAAAGCTTTATGAATGTTGTATCTAAACCTGTCAAAGGATAAGAACTTTTTTCAACCCCCTGAATAAAAAAATTGTCACATTTCGACTCAGAATTTGAAGAGAAAAATGAAGAATCTAAAACAATATTAGCTGTCCTTCTCAAGAATAAGATTCGGCTGACCTTAGACTCCCAAGATAATCCACCTCCTGAAATTGAGCAATTAAAAGAAGAATTTAAGAATGTAACCCTAGAAAACATACCCGATGACCTACCTCCCATGCGTGACATCTAACATACCATTGAATTAGTCCCAGAATCACAGATATCTAATCTTCCATATTATAGGTTGAATCCTAAAGAGCATAAGAAAATAAAAAAAATAGATAGTAAAGAAGACCATAGTTCTAGTTGTTGATCGATTCTCCAAAATAGCACATTACATTCCTTATCAAAAGAATTCTGATACTTCTTCTGTTGCTAAATTATTCTTTAAGAAAGTTATTAGACTTCACGATTTGCCTTCCATAGAATCCGACCATAAAGTCAAATTTATGAGTTATTTCTGAAAAATCCGTTGAAAACTATTTGGGACAAATTTAAATTTTTTTTCATCCTTTCATCCACAGATTAATGATCAAATAGAGGTTGTAAATGATAATCTTGATAATTTACTAAGGTGTATCGTTGGTAATAAGCTTGAAACGTGGGAATTGTCATTGCTTACAGTGAAAATTGCCGATAAAAATTCAGTAATTAGGTCTACTAATAAAAGTCCTTTCGAAATTATTTATGACTTCAATCTCCGTCAACCTATTGATATTATTTTCTTATCTATAAATAACCATACTTCTAAATCTGCCACTTCTTTTACTAAATACATTAGACAAAAGATTGCTATGAGTATTGAAAAATATAAACTTGATAATGCTTACCATAGAATAATGAAGTTTAATAAGGATGACTATGTGAAGGTTCGTATTCATCATAAACATTATTTTCTAAATTCATTCAAAAATTTACCTGTTCGAGTCACTAATCCATTTCGTATTCTTTATAAACTTAGGCCTAATGCATATTTTATAGAATTACCTTCTGATTTAAAATTTAATCTAATTTTTAATGTTGAGGATTTGTTATCTTATTGAGGCACATTCGAGCCTCCTATGCATGCAGATGATAGCAGGGATCACATTCCATCTCCTTCAGTGCCAGTTCTAGTTCTTCCATCACTTTCGCTGTCTTCATCAAATCAAATTGAACGTATTATCACAGACATTTCTACTGCTGATGGAGGATTTCATCGATTCTTAATTAAATGGCACGACTGTCTAGACTCAGATGCTACTTAGATTCTTAAAAAACTACAACGCATTGATCCAGACGTTTTAGAAGCATACATCAATTCCTCGCCAAAGTCGAGTTCATTCCAGCCAGGAGAAAATGATGGGAATAAAGGTTTATGCACGTACTCAAGGAGAAAGCGTCGTTGAGAAACCCTAACCCTAATTTCAATTAAGGATTTATTTAGAACTTTATTTTATTTCTTATTTTATTGGGTCTTTTAATTTTGTTAGGACTCAATAAGAAGAGTTCTATTAGGTTTCAAGACAGCTGTTAGAGTCCTATTAGGTTATTTTTTTATTTCTATATTTAAAAGCTCGACCTGTGTAGAGAAAGACAGACTTGAATGATTGGTTAATTGAATCCCTGAAATCAAAACTTTGAATCTTTGTTTTTCTTTTGAATTTTTCTTTTCAATTTTTGTTTCTTCTTTCTTTGTTTTCATTTTGTTTTACATCACCGAACCACAAATTATTTGTGTTTCGTGCACGTGTTCCATATTTTTCAGATTTTTCCTTCATTCTCCTGTAACTATCGTAATCCATTGCACATCATTCCTTAATAGAGCCAGTACCGTATCATACCACTTGCTAACTGTATAGATCTTGGTACTAGTACGGCAGACCTTAGACCTCATCCTCCTCAACCTCTTCCATGCACGAGAGGGTTCAATAGTGTGAAGCAATCAAGCGAGTGCTTCAGCTTGGCATCGAATATTCGTTGCATCCAAAACCAATCTGCTTCCTTGCACTCATGCTATGGTTGTCTACACTATCTGCTCCTCCATTAGAGCCATATGGATTAGTTCAGAAAATTGAGTCTCTGGTACCAAATGACACGGTAGGTGAGGAAGAATGGATGATTTGATCTTTGGGATTATACTTTGAAGATTAACACAAATAGAACCAAATTGAATTGAAGAACCCTTTGTTTGATAAAGGAAATTCTCTCAAAGAAATTTTATGTCAAAATGCTACCCCATAAAATGTAGTAGGTGAATATATATAGGTCATGACCCCTAATCCTGATTCAGACATTAAACCTGATACAAAATCATTCTCGAAATAGAACTCATTAATAAGGAAATAAGCTAGAATTATTCTACCACAAATATATAAATCCGACTAAAATTTGATATCATCCCTAGTGGAAATTTTATAGAAAACCAAATAATTGCTTGTCAAACTCTTCACCTGCAAATTCACTGGCTACTGCAAAACTTGGCATGATCTAGCTAATCATAGTACCCGTTGGCTGCACCGTGTTGTATCATATTCCTATCATAGTTGAACATTCACACTTGATGTCCTTCATACTTTGCTTTAGTAACACAAACTTTTGAGTGTTCTATTCCTAAAACATCACAATGTTGACCGCTTCCTAGTCCTATTAATGATTATATATCTATAACATTTCATGTGATCTTGACAAATTCTCAGGTACACGATAAAGCAACTATCTATCTTTAAATGGAGTTTATCATCCAGGTGTCACTTGCATAGAGCAACCAGTCCATGGGCTAAGAAAATAGGAGGTTCTATTTTGGAAATGTATCCTGCCACTTTAGAATAGAGAGTGCAACTAGGGAATTCATAGCTTCAAAAACAAGATATAAAACAATTTGGGCAGAGGGAAAATGAGAAGAAGAAGGGTTCATGGAAAACAACATAATACACTTGACAGCTACCAGGTCCAAAATTTTAAAAAGTATTCTCCATTCAAAACATCAGAAGCCTCCATCCACCTCCACACAACCTTCTTCATGAACAAGTAGCATTGTAAGATCATAAGTTATTTTTCTCATTATGACAAATAGATGAATCATTTTCCAACAGGAATTATAGGGAAGGACAATCTAACATGAAAAACCAACAAAATAGCCAAAAATTTCATTGCCAATGAGTAAGGCATCTTGAACCTTATAATTCCTACTTTGTAGGAGCAAGAAAAGAGGAGAATTTCGATCCCCACACATTTCCCCATCATATGCAAATTCAACACCGAAGAAAAGGAGAAAAAAGAAAGATAACATCCTCCACTAAGATGTTAACAAGGTAAAAATGTGTATTAATAATATACAAATACTCATGTTTATATCAACCTTTTAATGATAGATATACAAAAACTGGTGTAGGTATGACTCTTTAAGTTACCATGTGTACTTGATAAAATGTACGGTCATAAAAAAATTTATCCTAATACAATAAAAGATTATATGAATACAAAGAAGATGTAATAATATGTATTTGTATCCTTTTTAATCCTTAGCAAAAGGCAATGGTAGGCTAAATTTAGATACAACTTGAATCCAGGCAGCTAGAAATTGCAAAAGAGTACAAATTGTATGGGGTGAATATGGATGGTTAGATGGGCTCATCCATCATTTTTGAAACTAGCTCCATAAAATGTGGCTACAAAGAGTTAGGGCATGAGGGGTTTCCTGATGTAAAACCAGAAAAAAATAAATAAAAATTGAAAAGAAAAACAAAAATCAAAGTCTATATTCAGAAATCAAATTAATCAATTGTTCCAGTCTGTTTTTCTCCACACAGATAGTGATGGAAATCAGAGATTGTGCACGTATTCAAAAAGGTAGCATCGCTAAATCCTAACCCTAATTTACTTTTAAGGATTTAATTTTGTGAGTTTATTTAGGTTATTTTATTATTTAGGTCTTTTAATTTTGTTAGGACTCTATAAAAAGAGTTCTGCTAGGGTTCAAATCAGCAATTAGACTTTTGATAGGTTACTTTTTATTTCTCTATTTAAATTCTCTACCTATGTGGAGAAAGACGGACTTGAATTATTGATTGACTTAGATTCCTAAAAATTTTAAGCTTTGTTCTCTTTTCATTTTTTTATTTTCTTCTTTATTTTATTTTATTTTGTTCTTCATTTTTTATTGGCGGCTTTACATCAATTTGGTATCAGAGCGTGACGATCTCCAATCCCCGTATTTTTCCCGATTTCATCTTTTCCTGAATCGCATCCTTTTCCCCTCTCCATCTCTTTCCCTTTCTCTTTCCCAAACTCTTTCTGTCTCTTCGTTCGGCATCACCGCCCCCCGGTTGAGACCTGTATCCATGGCCCCTCTTGTTTGTTGTTGCCATCATTTTCGCCGCCTCCTTCACTGACGATAGTCATCGCCACCTCCGTCGCCACAGATCGTCGCCGCTGCCCTCTCCATCTCGATCATAGATCCCCAAGATCTTTGATTCCCGGTTGGGAGAACAAGTGAAGCAACACCCTCCCGTCGCTCGGGTGAAGATCATGCTCCCGCCGCCTGTTCCTTCCCATCGCCCGCCGTCGATCGTCTGCTAAGACATCGGTTCCCGTGCCCCATCACTGTTTCCTCTCTTCCCATCCTTTGTTGGCATCTCCGCCGCCAGCCGCCGCCGGATCCTCCCCAGTCGTCGCCAACGCCTCTCATCGTCGCCGACTTCATTCTCCCTTCCGATCTCCCTCAGGAATCTCAATCAGCTGGAAAGCTCCGGATGCTCGTGCCCACGCCGCCCGTACCCGCCGACCATGCCTTCCCTGTTGCCCTGCCATCGACTGGCCAAAGTCCGCCATCCGCAAGTCGTGGGAGCCCTAGAAGCCCTCGGTGACGAGGAACGAAGGGCACTGCCTTCGCTCTGAGGAAAAACATGCGGCCTTCACTCTGCAGAAAAACACGCAGCCTATAGATCGCATGTGAAGCAGCGGTCTACAGACCCAATAAAAAGATCTTCCTTAAATTCAACCTGCATCACAAGATGGTATTTAATTTTGTCCAATAAAAGGTATAATCCTTTCATTAAGTTCTAATTTTTTTAAAATTTTTGGATAATTTATATTGCTTAAACCCTTATTTTATCTTTTATCATATTTTCCCCACATATTTATTGTTTCTTACACCAAACATCCATATATTTTGCCATTACATGCATCAGAAATATGGACATTATGTTGGACCCAAAAATTTTATTGAGTATTATAACTAAAAATTTTCAGTACATATAGTATTTAATTAAAATTAAAATCTTTTTTGCTATCATGACTATTGGTAATCTGAAAAATAAACTTGAATCTACAAAAATATCCAAATAGTCTTTCAGAAAACTTTAAACTAAATTTGCCAGTCATTAGATTAACTTCATACTGAGATTAGTGAGCTTCAAGCTAATCAGGTAAATAGCTATGAAGACATAGCAAATCTCATAGATTAGCATATAGAACGCCAACTATCCCTAAGAGAGTCAAGAATAGGCAAACAACCCTTGAAAAATAATCTTTCTAGTAGTCAACCTATCCATCGATCTCCCTCACAAACTCTTAGAACGATACCTGAAAATACACTAGAAGACTTTAACCCCTTAGAACCAGTTAATTCAGAGGAAAAGTATAAGAAAGAATATGAAGAATCAAAAGATCAGGTTAATATCATGCGATGTATAGTCACCACTCCTACAGACTCTGAGGCATGAAAATGCATTAGTATTTTTCATACATATGCCTAATATGGAGATAAGGTCTGTAAACTTGTCATTGATAGTGGTAGCTCAATGAACGTTGTATCTAAGTCTGCCGTTAATCGACTAAAGCTAAAACCTCAACCTCATCTTCGCCCTTATAGAATTGCTTGGGAGACAATATCTCTCCCAATTAATGAATGTTGTCTAGTGCTGATTAAAATAGGAGCTTATTCTGCTGAGATTATGTGCAATGTATTACCTATGGAAGTAGCTAGTGTTTTATTAGGTCGGCCTTGGATCTATGATGTAGATGCCTATAGTTTTTATAGAGAAAATAGCCACATGTTTATATATAAAGATAAAAAATTAGATTAAATCCTGTCAAACCTAGCATGTCCCAACCTGTTAGAAAAGATAAGAACTCTCTTTAAACTTCTTATCAGAAAAGTTATCATATTTCGACTCATAAAGAATTTGAAAAAGAAAGTGAAAAATCTAGGATAATGTTAGCTGTCCTTCCCAAGAGTGAGATTCACTTGACCTCAGACTTTCAAAATAACCCCCTTCCTAAAATTGAATAATTGAAAAAGAAGCTTAAGGATATGACCTGTGAAGACATACCCAATGACCTATCTCCCTTGCGAGATATTCAACACAACATTAATCTTGTTCCCTTACCAATAAATAACCGTACTTTTGATTCTGCCACTTCTTTTGCTAAACATATTCATGATATTCATACTAATATTAGGCAAAAGATTGCTATAAATACTGAAAAATATAAACTTGCTGTTGATGCTCACCATAGAAAAGTAGAGTTTAACGAGGATGACTATATGATGGTTCGTATTCGTCATGAATATTATCCATGAAATTCATTCAAAAAGTTACATGCTCGAGCCACTGATCTATTTCGCATCCTTCATAAACTTGGACCTAATGCATATTATATAAAATTACCCTCTAATTTAAAATTTAGTCCAATCAATGTTGAGGACTTACTATTTTATCGAGGCATATTCGAGCCTCCTACTATGCATACAGGTAATAGCAGAGATCACACTCCATCTACTTCAGTGCTAGTTCCGATTCTTCCGTCACTTCCATCATCTTCATCAGATTAAATTGAACATATTATCATAGATGAGATTGTTTCTTCTGCTGATGGAGGATTTCATAGATTTTTTATCAAGTGGTAAGGCCGTCTAGACTCAAATGCTACTTGGATCCTTGATGAAGAACAAAGACAAGTCGATCCGAACGTTTTAGAAAATTACATCAATTTCTCGTCAGAGTCGAGTTCTTTCCAGCCAAGAGAATGATGGAAATCAGGGATTACGCATGTATTCCAAAAGAAAGCGTCGCTAAATCCTAATTTACTTTTAAGAGTTTAATTTTGTGGGTTTATTTAGATTATTTTATTAATTGAGTCTTTTAATTTTGTTAGGACTCTGTAAGAAAAGTTCTGTTATGGTTCAAATCAGCAATTAGACTTTTAATAGGTTACTTTTTATTTCTCTATTTAAAGGCTCCGTCTGTATGGAGAAAGACAGATTTGAATTATTAATTGACTTGATTCTTGAAAATTTCAGGCTTTGTTCTCTTTTCAATTTTTTTCTTTATTTTATTTTGTTCTTCATTTTTGTTGATGACTTTATATCATAGAGCCTTTAAATAGAGATACAAAAAGTAACCTAACAGAAGTCTAATTGCTGACTTGTAAGCTAATAGAATTCCACTTACTGAGTCCTAATAAAAATAAGTCTTAATAAATAAAAATAAATATTTCTAAAATAAACCCTCAAAATTAAATTAGGGTTAGGGTTTCTCAATAATGCTTCTTTCTGAAATACGCGCGTAAACCCTGATTCCCATCATTCCCTCCTGGCTGGAAAGAACTCGACTCTGACGAGAAATTAAAGTAATCTTCTAGATCATCTGGATCAATACATCGTAGCTCGGCTATTTGAGATATCTTTAGCATGGATTCTCAGATCCTAGTGTCTGTGGGATTCGGTCCTGGACGAGAAGGCGCTGCTTGTGACACTCCTTGTACGACTAATAGGGATAGACCTAGACTACTCAGATTCATTAGAAAAAAGAACTCTTCTTTGAGATGAAGTTCTATGAAATTTCTTAATTTCTAAGGCTTTATGATAGGCTTCTCCTACAGAATCTGATAAATACAAAGAGACTTCTCTTTTTAGATCATTTCGTAAACCGCTAATAAATTTAGAAATCAATTTTTATGACTCCTCAGACATGTCACACCTCAACTGTAGATCCTCAAAGTGAGTCATGTAATCAATGACAGTGTTTTCTTGCCTAAGAGTATACCATTAGTCTAATAACTGACTTATATAGTAAATAGGAATATATTTCTCGTGCAACTTAAACTTTATTTCCTCCCAAAGTACTATAAATGGGTGTCCTACTCGCTCTAAGTCCCTTTCAATTGTTTAGCAATACCTTTTGGCAGAACCTATTAGCTTTATTTTTGCAAAATGGATGCAAGAAGCATCCAACATGTGATACCACTCAAAATAGGCCTCTATATCCAATAATCAATCATGGAACGCCTCTGGATCTAACTTACCATCATAAGAGGCAACTTCAACCTTAATCCCTTTAAGTGGTTCTTCTAAATCTTCATATCTATTTGAATATGCTCTAAATTATTATCCTTGAGGTCTAAAGTATTTAGGGCATCTTACATTCCTAGCAGTCTGCTTAAAATACCTAAATGCGAAATTTAGCGGCTCTACTTCTCCTTCATAGCCCTCTCGATCATACTCATCTTCCTTATGATAATGTGGGTCTTCAAAATTGTTCATAGAATGATGGGTAATCGGAGAAACTGTTGTGTAGATTGAAGATGTCTGAAAAGGCTAACCAGTGTGCATGATATAACTCTGGCCTCCAATAGGTTTAATATTTCATGAGAGAGACCGATGGATGGGTTGACTACTAGGAAGATCATCTTCCAGTGGTTGCTTGCCTAGTCTTGACTCTCTAAGAAAAATTTGGCGTTTTACCTATTATTGATCTATGAGATTGACCATGTCTACGCGATTATTTACTTGATTAGCATGAGTTCACTAATCTCCGTATGAAGTTGGTTTAATGACTGGCATATTTGGTTTAAGATCTCTTAAAAGATTGTTTGAGTATTTTTGATAGATTCAATTTTTTTTTCTATAGCAGTTTATGCATTTTTTAGGTTACCAATAATCATGATGACAAAGAAGGGTTTAAATATTAGGCTAATTACTATATGTACTGTTGGGGGTAAAATAGCTCCCGCCAAAGTTCAGCTAGATGTCTGACTTTGGTGTAGCACAATTTGAAGTAGTGACAGTTAACTCCAAACTTCAATCAAGTTGCTTCCCTATTCCAGATGAACTCAGGAAGATCGACCTTCAGATCTTGTGCACCGGTCGACTTTCTCAAGGACAGTCCTTCCAGCTTTCTTTCGATAACTACAGAACTTGACGAGACAATACGGTGAACTTCAACAGATGAACTTGAGCGGTAAAAGCAATTCGCTCCTCGACTAATTTTGATCTCCAGTCCAAAATAGACTACAGCCATCCCGCAAATATGGAACTCCAACACCATCCAACCTCAACTAATGGCCGACCTTGGGTGTCGGCCGAACTTCTCTACCTTATTCTATGGACAGCAGATCTTGCCAATTCTACAACAAGGACCTTGACCAGACGAACTTGAGTCGATGAGAGGGTCTTCCCATCAATACGACTCCTATCTTCGACTTGGGATAAGCGGTAGTTACTTCACCAGCAATGAATCTCAGTACTCGTCCATCCCAGCTTCGAGTCGACCTTGAATATCAGCCAAACTTCCTTAAGCAAGTTTGACCATGGTTCTAATTAAAGAACCCGCCATCCTTTCCAACCTCCAGTCCTCTAGACTAGAGTGTTTATATCCATCTTCGACCGTCTTGAAGGCAGCCGAGCTTCCAAAAACGATCAAGACAGCACCGATAGGATTCAAACTCAGAACCCAGTTGCAAGCCCATCATCCACTATTTAGAAGCCGACTTTCAAGCTCGGTTAGCCTGATTTCAGGTTCTCAATCTCGACCTGAACAGTTCACTACCAAGCTCAGAAGCCTTCGATCTTCCATCCGAACTCCGAATGAAATCCAACCAACTAGTAAGTCATGATAAAGGACAGCCTACTCTCCAAAACAAACTTCAAATGGTTCGAACGGCCTTCTGACATTCTATTATGGCTGTCACTATCATTCTGTTACAAGCTCCATCTATATAAGGGACCCTCCAGATACGTTATTCTCTCTAAGCTCTCCTCTAATTCTTCTCTCCTGTGTACTCCATTCTTGTTAGCTAGAAAGCTAACTTGACCGTCGAAGGATCCTACCAGAGCCACCCACCTCTGGTCCGGACTTTATCTTGCAGGCCTCGTCAGCGAGATCATCTCCTCCAGCTCCAACAAACTCCGACGGCTGATCGTTTTCTGCACCATGTACTAAGAATTCTAGCTTTGATGCTCACAATAAAATTATAGGGTCGAACGTAATGTCTATGTATCTGGTGCGTGCAATAGCAAAACATTGTGGATGGCATGCCTAACAAAATATATGGAGAAAATATGATAAAGGATAAAAATAAGGGCCTAAGCAATAATATAAATTACCCAAACAATAATATAAATTATCCAAATATTTAAAAAAATTCAAAATTTAATGAAGAGATTGTACCTTTCAGACAAAATTAAATATCACCTTGTGGCGCTTACAGGTTGAAGACAAGGGAGACCCCAAGAAAGCTCCCTTTTTTCTTTTTTTTTTATGAACCAGGTCTATAGGCCTGGTCTATGAATCGTGCTTTCTAGACCCGGTCTGTATTCTATAGACCATAGTTCACAGGCGGTCTGTGGACCGCATGGTTTATTAGAAAAAGGGCAGCCTTTTTTCCTCAATTGAGACTCTTGGGGGTGATCGAAAGGACGAGTGCGCACCGACAACGACTAGAAGGGCAAGTACCGGCGGCAGTTGACACCGATGACAACGATAGTGGCGAGCGTGGAGGCTTGGGAGAGAAGGGAGTAATGGCGATGAGGCAAGGCAGCGGATCTACGGGAATCCTCGAACTCGCAATGGGTGGCGAGGCCAGCGGGGATGACAAGAAGGCGATGGGCTGGGGCCGGTATGGTGGGGTGACAAGATGTGGCGCCGATGGAGGGGGCGTTTGGAGAAGCCCGACCTGATCGGCGAAGAGGAGATGATGGGCTGGGGTGCTGCTCCACCCAACCTCCTCGCCGAGGCCGTATGGGATTGGAGATCTCGACGACGGGAAGCGCAGGTAAGCCAGAGGGAAGATCGGAGCTTCCCACCCGATTGAGACTCCTGCGGGGTCGGGGAGGTGGCAGACGCCGGTGAAGGAAACTGCGACGACAGCGAATGCGGAGGGATTTGGCAGCAGAGAATATGAAAAAAAAGAGGGGGAAGGGGGGCTACGACACGATTAAAAGGAGAGAGAGATGGAGAGGGAAAGGGAGGGCTGCGACGAAAAGGCTTGCGACACAGCAAAGAGAGAAAAGGGGGAAAATCAACATGAAATCAGGGAAGATGGTGGATCCTTGCTTTGATACCAAATTGACATAAAACCAGAAGAAAACAAAGAAAAATTGAAAAGAAAAGCAAAAATCAAAGCCTAAATTTAGAAATCAAATCAATCAATTGTTCAAATCTATTTTTCTCCATATAGAGAGCCTCTAAATAGGGATACAAAATGCAACCTAACAAAAGTCTAATTGCTAACTTGTAACCTAATTGAACTCCACTTACTGAGTCATAATTAAAATAAAAATCCCAATAAATAAAAATAAATAAATCCTAAATAAACCCTCAAAATTAAATTAGGATTAGAGTTTCTCAACGATGCTTCTTTCTGAAATACATGCGTAAACCATGATTTTCATCATTTCCCTTTGCACAAATATGCATCCTTCGACAAATATTTGTTTCTATAAATGTATCTGAATCTAGAATATTAAGTCTAGTAAAATATTGTGTGTATATATATATATATTCTCTCTACATCTTGCTAGCACTATAGGCCTATAAAGAATTATAGACATACGGCAAAATCATAGGCGCACAAATTATTTCAACTTTCAAGTACCATAAATGGAACATTAATGGAAAAGGAACTCATTGCCTTAGTTGACAACTAATCATACCTCCACCAATATTTTCCCTATAAAACAATAAAAGAAAATTAACACCAGCAAGCTGACAAGGGTTCAGGATCAGCTCTAAAACTGATTCTTCACTCACACAAACTGCTTCAACATCTTCCTATTTGCAAATGCAACATAAAGAAAAGTTACTAATACATCTACAGTCAATGAAATCATACTAGGATAAACTATTATAGCTGTTATATTTCGTCACAGTAGTAAACATGCAACAAAACCAGTACCTGATTAACAATCCTACAAGAAGAAGCTCCTAGTTCAGCGCATCAATCACAATCTTGAACAGAAAAATCCTTAGAGCTCTTTCCGCAGAACTGCTGATATCTTTGCACACTTCCAGAGAGCCTTACTGATCACATTGACTTCCTCTTCATCTTCCACCTGCAAGTAGATGATCTTTGGGTGGGGATATTTGTCACAATTTGAAGCTATCAAGCTAACCCAAGCTGTCAACCAAAGCCACACAAGCACAATTTCCCCTAAGATTTCACAAAGGCGCTCTAGTGGCTTGCAGTGGCAACGTTTATAGATGGGGAGAATTTAAATGCATGCTCTATATTAGAAGTTCTGAAGGGTTCTTTAGATCACAAGGTCTTATGTTAAAGGCAATTAATAATAGTTTGCTGGATTATCTATCCATCATAACTTCCGGTGATTGAGATTGATAGAGAGAAAGCATAAATGAATCCATTGGATGAGTTCAAAGCATTAGTCAGTTAAAAAATTGAGTCAGAATAGTTGGTGAACTTAAATGACCAAACTAGGTTCATATGTTTCAACCAGCCAACTCGGATGACCAATTTAAATGGACTAGATGACTCCAAATTTAACAAAGTTTAGGGAATGGTCGAGGGTATAGGTTTTGTGTTGACTAATATTGAACCAGTTTTGACTAAATTTGACTAGAAATCCAATCTGATCGAACAAGGTAGAGAATTAGGTCAGAAATTGTAGCGAATAGTGGAAAAAAGGTAAATAAAATGGGAAAAGTGTCTAATACTTTGTTTGGACATTGGTGAATGAATTTGATGTGGTCATGAAGGATAGAAAGAGAAAAGGAGGTAAAACTAGGGTTTAAAGTAGACCAAAATCTTGTCAAACTTGCATTTAGCTTGTAAATGTTCAAAGAAGCTTGAGGGAGCATCCAAGGGGATGCTGAGTGGTGACTATGATAACAACAGTTATCCATGAATTACTCCTACATCTTGATTTATTTGTATTCATTGTATAGATTGGTAATTTATATAAATGGTATAAATATCATCCAATGGCAAAGACCTTATCCCAATTATACCGACCAATGCAGATCCAAGCCATCTTTCAGGTATTGTCACCCACTTGAATAAGTCTAGGATTTGAAAGAGGAGAAGAGAGGAGGGAAGGAGAGCTCCAAGGCATGGAGTCTTCTCCACTTTGATCTTGATCCACCAAATTAGCTTAGATCCACCTCCAAATCCATCAAAAAGCAAGTATCAAGCTTGAACCTTCTTAGATCAACGAGCAAGGAAGCACCTAGAAGGCATCTTCCCCCATCTCACTAATAACTATTAACATAATCGTAACCTATAAAATCAAACATTTATTATATATTCAAATGGGGTTTATCTTCAATGTTTCACTTGGATGATTCATCCAGTAGGCACACAGAGAAGGAAGTTTTATTTTGGAAATGCAGCTGCCACTTTTTGATAGAGAACACAACCATGGACTTTGCAGCTTAAAAGAGAAAAATGTGGGGAGAAAAGAACCTAAAAGGGAGAATAAGATGAATTTCCAAGTGCAAGATGCAAAATTTTGAAAAATACGTCCATTCAAAACAACTAAAGTTTTGCTCTAAGTTCTTGATCTGTTGCTAATTATGGAAAGACTGGAAAGAACAGAGCAGAAAAGGAAGTTCAACCAAAGCTTGTAGTTTTGAGAGAGATGCTTTGAAACCAACCACTAGCATGAGATGCCTAGAAGAAGCTCCACAAAAGGTTTATAGTATTTTTTGGTACATGATAAATAATATAGTAAAGGTGATAACTCCCATCTGTTTTTTTTTTAAATAATTCAATAAATGATGTCTATCAGTTATATATTCTATCCTTTTAAAGTTCTAGTCATGCTGCAATCCATGGAGACCCTGGTAACTCGAACAGTCAATGTTGCTCAGAAATCAATATGCCATACTGATAATATAGAGGATTAAGAAGTCCAACCTAAAATTCTACAAAATTTTTGGCAACCAAAGTTATTAAAAGCGCAAGTGGCACAAAGGCGCAAAGGGTGCCAGGAGTCTAGGTGCGGGCGCAAGGCGCAAGCACACGCCTGAGCAAGACGAGGCGCCCATTTATAAAAAATAAGATGAAATATACATAATATGTAAAATTATATATTTTTAAATTAAAATCAAAATATCATTAATACTAAAAGTCTAAAATGCAAACTCATTAAAGTTTCAACACAAAACATGTAGCATACGAACATTCAAGCAAAATATTGTTCACAATAAGCATACCACAACAAAATAAAAATCAAACTAACACAAGTATATAATCAAGTAGTCTAAAATCCTAGTTAAAAGTTCTAGCTAATCTTGCAATAAACAAGCAATAGATGTAATCTCCTAGTAGTCATCATCATCAATGATAAGATCATCATCTTCTTCTTCATCAGACTTGTGATCTCCAATATGTTGCTCTTCTTCCGGGTCCTCTAACTCCTCATCTGCAGGTTCTGATCTTGATACTCTAGGCCTTGAGAGTAAAATCCCCCCTCTTGATGAAGAAGCATTCGTACTAATTCTTGTGCGATATATAGGATCATCAACTCCAGTAGCTCTAGCAACAGCATCCCAAGTCAAATCATCATCATCATACACCAACTCAACATCATCATCAGAATCCCCATCCATTCTTCCCACCAACCACTCATTACTATCATCAATGTCCTTCAAAGAAATAGGATCAACGGTATCACGCCAATTATATCGGTGCCTTAAGGCTCTATTGTATTTCACAAATACCAAATCATTCAAGCGTTGTTGAGCAAGCCTATTTCTCTTTTTACTATGAAGCTGCAAGAATGAAAAAATAAAATTATTTGATAATATAACTATATCCAATCTAGAACATCTTAAAGCTATCACACATAATAATAATAAAGTTACTTAGTACTTACATATGAAAACACACTCCAATTTCTTTCACAATTGCTAGCACTACAAGTGAGGCTAAGAACTCTTATTGCAAACTTTTGTAAGTTTGGAGTTGAAGATCCATATGCAACCCACCACTCAGCTGTTGATTAAACAAGTATCAAAGTGCTTTTAGATTACAAATATAAATAAGCATATAACTAAATCTATAAAGCAAAATAAACTAATTTATTTATCCGGTGATTTTGTCTTCCTTTGCCTAACAGCCATGGGTATTCCAAAAAGGCCTTGAGTATTTCTATACTTATTTAGCTCATCTATAATCTTATCTTGCACTTCAACACTTGAAACTAGCCTCTTCATCTTGCTCAATATTGGAGTTTTCATAAAAAAACTAAGGGTTCAAATAATGGCCAGCTACGTGCAAAGGACGATGTAGTTGAGATTGCCACTGAGCATCAATAATTTTAAAAACCTTGTACATCTCCTCTACCACTGAAAAACTTGGTAATAGTTTCTTTTGCCCTATCCATAGCCTCACAGATATATCCCATAGGAGGTTTCTTCTCCCCATCCACCAATCGAAGGACACAAACAAGAGGGCCAAATAACCTAAGAATATAAACAATGTTAGTCCAAAATGTAGGCATCAAAACAGTACTAACCGCTCTCTTAGCAGCTGACTCTTTTGCCTAAGGTTTGGAGTTCCACTCTTCGGAATTGAACATCTTCCTCAAGTTGGTCTTCTGATTATATATTGATTAAAAAGTGATGAAAGCAGTTGCAAATCTAGTTTTAACTGGCCTAAGTAGCTCTCTGTCCTGTGAAACTCCTCATCAAGTTCACAATGCCTGTTTTGCTATAGATGTACCCATTCAAAAAAATTGTCCTCTTCAATGTTCTTTTAATTGCTAGAATTTTAGCAATATTCTCCAACATCAAGTCAATACAATGGCGGCACATGCTGACCAATATAAATTTGGCCTCTTTGCCTCCAACAATCTTCCTATTCAAAATTCAGAAATTTAAATATTAAATTATAATTGTACTAAACAATTTCTTAAAACTTAAAAATAAAAAAGTTTATTCAAATTGAATTCTACCTACAGCTACATAATTAGAGGCATTGTCGGTCACCACTTGAATGACATTAGCTTCTCCAATTTGCTCCACCATGTCATTAAGCAATTTGAATAAGAGATTTCCACTCTTCATAATATGGGAAGCATCAACAAATTTGATGAATACCGATCCTTTAGGAGAGTTCACTAAAAAGTTAATTATGTCCTTTGCAATCTCATCTTTCCAGACATAATCGAGTATCCATACCTTGCCTACTCTTCTTGGTGACCCTTCATCAAATCCCTAATATGCTCAACTTCTTTTCTTAATAGAGGAACTCTAACCTCATGATAACTTGGAGGTTTCAAGCCAGGACCAAATTGTCCAATTGCTTCAATTGCAACAACAAAGCTTAGATAATTCATGGCATTAAATGAAATGCCGGCATCATACATCCACCTAGCCACCTCTCTACAAGCCTTGTCTCTTAATTCTTTTTTGCAAACTTCATTGATAGTAATTTGCTTTCCTTTGCCTTCTTTTCTACTACGAACAATCATTTCTGCATCAAGAGTAAAATACAAATCCAGAGGACCTTTTTCTTTTGATTTCTTTAAGCTAGGTGCCTTGCTACTAGCCATAGACTTTCACTTGTACCACCACTTCTTTTATTATGAGGACCAACCATCTGAATTTCATCTTCTTCATTAACACCGTAGTCTTCCATATCATCAAAATCAGGTAACAAATTACCTTGTTTCTTTTCCTCCACTTTTCTTAACATATAATCTTTAATATCTTCATGAATATGTGGACATTTTTGGCGACCTTTGGCATTTCGAAACCCTCCAACTATATCCTGTTTTGCCTGACAAATCCCTCCCTTAGTCAATTTTCCACAAAAATTACAAATAATATCATTTTTGTTTTTGCCCATTGGGTCAGCCAAGTGTGCATACTTCCACGCTGGGTCTTTTTTAGATGATCCATGACTTTCGAAATCCATTTTAACCTTCTAAAATCAACCGCAAAAAAAAAAAAAAATTCTATTACATACTGTTTAAAAAAATCCTGAATACTTTTTAAAAAAATCCTATATATTGTTTAAATAAAGATTTACTATAGTTGAAAAAAAAAATTGTAAATAAAAAAAAAAGAAATGTTAGTAAATACAAAAAAAAGTTTCTGTACATTATTGTAAAAAAATAACTATAGATGGAAAAAATCGTAAATGAAAAAAAAGGTTACTGTAGATAAACAGTAAATTAAAAAAAAATCTGTATATTATTTAAAAAAACTATAGATTGGGAAAAAAACTATAACTAAAAAAAGTACAGTAGATGAATAGTAAATTAAAAAAAATATTTTTGTATATTATTTAAAAAATTACTATAGATTAAAACAAGAGTAAAGAATGTTCTGGAATAAAAAGAGAGAAGAAAGAAAGAGAAAGGAAAAGAAAAAAAGAGCCGTGGGTCTTCCGAACGAGAAAAAAACAGAGACGCGGTGTCGCCCAAACAGGACCGTGGGTCTTCCTTCTTCATCTCTTCGATCAGCGAAAGAAGAGAGAAAAAGAAAGAAGACGCCAGCCAAAAAAAAAGTGATCGGAACTTCGATCGACGAAAGAAGAGGAAAGGAGAGAAAAAGGAAAGAAGAGAAAGAAAGAAAAGTAAAAAAGAAATTAAGAAAATACCAGGTCCGACGGGGTCGTCAGTTGGCGACCGTGGGTTGTCGATCAACGACCATGCATCTTCGATTGGCGATCATAGGCCTCGGGTGCGTCAATCGATGAGTGGATCCTTTTCTCCCACGACTAAGGCAGTTCCCTGATGGGCGTCGGTCTTCGATCGGCGACCGTGGGTGTCGGTGAGTGGGTTCTCTTCTACAGTGGCTAAGACGGTGCTCGGATGGATATGGATCTTCGATCGACGACCATGACAGTTTTTTTCTTTTTTTTTCCTTCTTTGCATCCGTCGGACTTCCCAATACGTCGCCATTTCGAGACGCAAAGCCTCAGGCGCGCCTTTGGCATTTGCTGCAAGCACGCACCTCAAGCGCCTAGGCAACGCCTTAGTCACCTTGCCTCGCCTGAGGGGGTAGGAGCCTTGAGGACCCTCGCCTTAAGCCTTTTGCGCCTCAAGCGCGCCTTTAACAACCTTGTTGGCAACAACGACATCAAAAATTAACAAGCAAAAAAAATGACATTCTCTAAAAGGATTTTTATAGAATATTGTTTTAATTAACATACACTATCATCTCATTAATAGAGTTGTAGATGCAGAAAATATTGCTGAGACCTATAAACAAGCACAACATAATGATAACAATGTATGATATAAGTTTTGTAAATGAGTAGCATGTTGTAAGCACCTCATTTCAACCTATGGTACAAGCAACTACAATAGCAATGATCATGTTTTTAAGTCATTCAAGATGTATGAAGTTTCGAAATTATTGATATGACATGCATGCCTCTTTCTTTAAGTTGGGCTCAAAGAGCATACGTATGCAACATTAACTACTAGAATTCTTGCTCAAGAATATCCAAATAATAATCTCATAAATGCAAATTGAAGACTGCAATTTTGTGATATCGAGTACATTTTTAAGTACAATGTTATTGCTAATGATACTTGCACCATGTTTGACAATATGATCTTAAATTAATGGAAAATTGAAGCCTGAAATAGTAATATTAAGAATATGTTATGTGTGATGTCATGATTGATGATGTTCACAACAATATTTCAATGATCTTATTCTCTTACAAAGGAATATGGAAATATCATTCTAATTCTTATGATCCCAGATCCAATTACTGTAGCTTTATATCATCATCCTTCCTCTACTCATCAAATATATAGACAGGATATCATGTTAATGTTTCCATGTTTGTTGTGCTGTTTTCTTATCCAACAAATAAGATTAAACTTCAGCCTCCTACAAACTATATTCAAAACTTCTGCTAATACCAGCTGATAATCTTCATTCTTTTCAGAAACCTTTTTGATAGAACTCCACACATCTGCCCTCCTGTCCCATATGAATTGGTCTTTCAACTCTCTCCTGGCTCAAAATCACGAAGGACTAATCAAAAATCAACAAAGAAAGTGTTTTACCTTTTTCTAATAACAACAGTAGCAACCTGATGGTAATCGCCCTAAAATGATAATTGCCTTGCAATACAATACTTACTAAGAACTCAAGCTTACACCTATATAACCAAAGTTTATAAATAGCTTTTTACCATCACTTTGAACCTAACAAGCCTCTCTCCGTAATTGGCTTGACCTCATGATATACCAAGACTATGAGAGCCGCATTTTTCTACACCACAAGCCTGTCAGTTTCACCTCCCCCTCCCCTTTCAAAATACAAATTAAACTCCTGTCCCTCACCATGAACACGTTGGTCCCTATTCTCCATGAAAATAGAAATTTAATAGTTGACATAGGCACCCTAGCACGAAGACATCTTGATTTGAAAAATCAGATCAGAAAGGTCAAAAAACTGGGCTGGTTGCACCAAATCGTGCAGGTTTAACACTATTGCACTAAAATGGCCATAACTTTCTCATCCCGTGTCAAAATTTTTATTATGGCCCCAATTCGGAAAGCTCTTTTTGAGCCCTACGAGCTACAATTAATTTCAGAGTCTAATTCAACTATTTGATAGATCAACGGGAGCCTGAAAAATCCTACACAAGTTCACCTCTTAGTCTTTTCCTATTTTGATTAAGATTAGTGCTTTGAGTTCTTGTTTAAGTGTGTTAGTATTTTTTCTCTATAAATAAGGCCCTCTAGGCCAACATTGTAACCGGTTTTTTTGAGTTATTGAATTAAAAATTTCAAAAGAGAGTTCTCTTCTTCTCCTTTGCCGTTTTCCTTTGTTTCATGCATCTTCTTTCTCTCTTTCCCAACAAATGCCATGCAAGACTACGTCATTGGTGTCAGAGCTTCGCGATCCCTTGGTGGTGATTCTTCCCTGCAATCCAGATGGCGTGTGGTGGTCACAAGAAAAACCAACCTGCAAATCAAGTAGCAGCCCATGATGAAATCACGCAAAGAAAACAGAACCTGATGATTGAGCGTAAAGATTTGAGAAGATAGGTGACGGATTTGACTGCACGACAGGACCGATGATTAAGCAAAACTCTCGGTAAAGCTATCTGTGTGATTGGATTCTTCTATCTTGAGCCCCAACAGGATTAGGATTAAGGTGAACTCGTCAAACCCAATCATCCGTCATATGAATTAATCATTCGAATTGAGTCCGATGTAAAATCCTAATAGAAACTCTTTCTATCATCATCACACTGCAATGGCCATGGGCTTATGGACTCGATCTCATGATCATCATAGGGCTACTCATCTACCGAGATAAATAGATCCCCTATTGGTGTGATTCAATTCGCACAATGAATATGCTATAGCCAACATACACCTCAGGATTCCAAATGACTAGGAGATCGAGTTATGATGTAGTCAAACTATAATACCCTCAAGGTGAACTACCGATGCACCTCAAGTCAAAGAACCAGACACACCACTGCAGCATCGAGCCAGTCATCGACAAGAAGGTAGACTCCCTTATGACTGCTCGAGGTGATCATGCTTAATGCCCTCGTTCTCTAACGAGTACCTGTACTCTCGCTCCGGTGTCTCACACCATAGACTCAAAACTCATCTATCCTAAGAAAGCGATCGTACACCAACCTTTCGGATCAATCACCATCCTTATGATGATCCTCCGATCAGGAGCAGTTTATGAGTTAATTATGAAAATTCATATCTTAAATTTTCAACGCTTGAAAATATGAATTGTCATTACCACTAACTCATAGGATATATCACAGACACTTTAAATACACACTGTGATAGAAAATAATCCTTTTTATTAATTTATAGTCAAAATTACAAAATTGTCCTTAGAGGTGTATTACAATGTGTCAGCCAATCTAACTTCTAGGGCACACATCTAACACCCTTTTCATCGAGATATTCCCAACAACCAGCGTGAAGGCCGTGGTAATTCCTTTGAACATTCAACCCATTGGTTAGACTCCATCAGAGTAGATCTGCCTGAATATTCGGATAGTCTACAAATGGAGGTATTCCCCAATTGGCTAGACCAGATCAAGCACATCTTCGAATACAAGAAAATACCTAACGATACGAAGGTGAAGCTTGTCGCCTTAAAATTAATAGAATGTGCTTCTGCTTGGTGGCAACAATTGAAAAAACATGAGAACGCAGAGGCAAGCCTAAAATCCAGGACTAGGAGAAGATGAAGAAAGAAGATCTATCTCAACCAAAGTCAGAGGCCGGCATCGAATTTTTGTTGAATTTTCTTGCTTGCAGAAAATTATAAAGATTTCGAACTCAAGGATGAGTTCTTTCCAGCCTGGGGAGTATGACGCAGGCATCTTAGCGCGAAGATACCTTGATTTTAAGAATCAGACCCGAAAGATTTAGAAACCAGACTAATTGCACCAAATCCTACAGATTTGACATTATTGTACTAAAACGGCCATAACTTTCTCATCGCATGTCAGAATTCTTATTATGACCTTAATTTGAAAAGCTCTTTTTGAGCCCTACGAGTTATAGTGTTAGAAGTATGCCCTAGAAGCCAATTGTTGGCTAACACAAATATGTTCCAGGGCTTGTATTTATACTTGTAATTCTTTTATTATCAATAAAAATATTTTTATTTTCAATCATGTTTATGCATCCATGATTTGTCCTAGAAATTAACAAAGATTATTTTATATATTCTCAAAGTGTTGAGAATTTAAGACACATTATTAGTAGTTAGTTTCTAAATGCTTCCGATCGTAGAATCATCATGGAGGACAATGATTGATCTCGTCAAGATCAGTGCATAGATCACCTCCCTCCCGAACAAATGGATCTTGAGTCTGCAATGTGAGGACACTGGGATGAGAGTGCAGATGGTTGTTAGAGAACTTACACTAAGCGTGACCATCGTGAGAAACCACTTGAATGTCTACTCGCTCATCGGTGGTTCTTCACGATGCGCGTGACTAGTTCTTTGACCTACAGTGCATTAGCTATTCACAGCGAGGCTACTGAGTTTGACTGCACGTTCCCTTAGTCCCTAGTCATTCGGATCCTTACTATGTACATTGGTTGCAATGGGTTCAGGTTTGCTGTTTGGAGTAGGATGCATCTAGATAGAATCTATCAATTTTAGTAGAAAAAGAGAAATCCTATGCGATTAGCAAGACTGAGTTCAGGAAGTCTTCGACCGAAGCAAGTATGAATACTGAAAAAGAGTTTCCACGGAATTCACGAATGAACTTGAGTCGAGCCAATCTAGCATATGACTGATGATAGGATTTGACGAGTTCTACATGACCTCCGTCAAGTTGAAACTTACGATAGAAGGACTGAATCACACGTTAACTACACCTAGAGGTTCGTACTTTTCTATTCTACTGGATTGCCACTACATACTGTTAGGCATCACTGGTTGATTGTGAGAACTCACTAAGATTGTTTTCATATCAACAATCCTTGTTGGGTTTAGCCGGAAGTATTCTGGTCCATTGAAATGAGTTTCGATGATACAATAATAGAAATCATGGTATATCTCACTACCAGACAGAATAAAATCTAAGGGGTCATACATAAAAGGAGTCCGATCCGATCAACGGTTTGAATCATGTTCGAATTATCAATCGGATTAATGGTTCAAATTTTGGAAACTGCTAATTTATAAACATTACAGATTTGGCAGCTGCTAATTATTGGTAGGATGATTTAATTACAAGTGTTTAAATTTAATTAGGGACTAACTAAATTATGAATTAAGTCCTAATTAATTTAAATCTGATTTAATTTAATTTGACTTAATTTAATTTAATAATTAATTGGGTTCATTAATCCAAATCAGATTTTGATTTCAATCCTGAAAAATTCAGGTTTGACAGCTTTTCGAATTTAATTCGATTCGGACTCAAATTGGATTCGATTTGAACCAAATTTGAACCTAATTGAACCTAACCTATTAAGCTCAGGTTTCCTAGACTTCTCTCTCCTATTGGCCAACCAAATAGAGAGATGGGGCGTTGAGAAATCACGGTAATTTTCTGGTTGCGTGCGTGAGGTGTTTTGGATGTTGCCGCCCAATTCCTTGATTAGTTAGGACTCCTATTTTGATAGAGATAAAGCCTAACTGATTTAAACCAATCCTAATCTGTTAGTTGGTTTTTGGGCGTGGAACAACCTTTATGGGCAAAAAAATAAATAAAAAAGGGGTATGAGGCGCGCAGCACATGAGATCTGAGGTTTTCTCATTCCTAGTTGCCGCACCATCCATCTTTCTTCCTTCATACCACCACCAATCCTCCCTTCCACGCCCCATATCTCCTCTTCTAGATCAGATCTGAGAGAGAGAGAGAGATCCTTAAGAGAGAGGAAAAAGAAAATCAAGAAAGGGTTCTTGATTTCTTTTGGTTTTGGTTCAATCCCCTGAAAGCCGCCAATGATCTGTTTCGAGAAACAGATCTAGATTTAAGCGAAGAACGAAGCCTACAAGGAAGCTAGCACCCTATGGGTTTCGGAGTTATGATCGGGAAGAGCTTAGTGTGGATACCAGCAGAGGCCGGGCGTGCGTGGCTACAACAGGAGCCCCAAAGATCAAATCAATTTAATTCAAGAAAGGAGGGAAAAACAACAGATATAATTTCTTCATATATTTATTTTCAGATCTATAAATAAATTTATTTATGCATGTTAGACGATCCTTAGGTCGTCTTGATTTAGATCGGTGTGCTTAGATCGATTTAAAAATTATTTTTAAATCTCTTTCCACTGCATTTAATGTATTCAATAAAATCAGCATGCATACTACCTGCTTTCCAATAGTGGTATCAGAGCCACGTCGTTCTAACATGCTTTAAATAAATTTTAGATCTAAAATTATGATGTTTAGGATCTGATTTATTATTTATATATACGATATGTAAAAGAAAATCAGATATGAAATAAACAGAATACATGTTTTGTTGTGAAGATCCTAGGTACATGTATGCGATGCATGTTTTAGATCTAGGTTTTGTTTTCAATGTATATAGTTGATATATGGTTTTGATTAATTTTAAATCATGAAAATTATATATTTGATGTATTGATTTTACACAGATGATCTGAAATTTAATTTTTGCAAAACCCTAGATCTGAAACCCTAAGATCTATTGCATAAAATCCTAGATTGTGGCTTGTGAGTCTGCTAAGTCGACTAGGATTCAATTCGAGCCGACTCAAGTTCAAAGCAATTCGACCAATCCTTTTGGAGTTGAATCAAGTCTCTGGTGGGTCGAATCATTTTCATATGAGTCGACTCAATATGAGCAGGCCAAAGCCCACAATTCTGATCATCGCAGACGAGCCGACTCGAGTTCCTAGGCGAGTCAACTCGAGACTGCTGATATTGAAATTATATGTGATACAATTTAATTAGTTTAGATTATTTTGATATCTAAACTAAATCATGTTCATAATGCACTTAATTAAGAATTAAGACTTGAAATTAAAAGGTCTAAAATTATGAATTTAAGATCTAAATTTCGATGCACAAAACATGGGTTAAGGACATGGGTGGCTCAATTAGGCCTAGATTTGAGCAGTTGATCAAACCAATCAAATGTTGATTAGGATTAGGTCAAATATGCTCATGACCAACCTAATTAGTTGTAGTATGGTCAGATCGATTAACAGCCACATGTTATCGATCAAATCTAAAAGACCTAATTTGGCTCAGTGGTTCTAGTCTGAATTGTAGGTTTAACATGACCAATTCTTATTGACCAATTGGTGTCTAAGGTAAGTCTGACAGATTCGACTAATGGTCTTTAATTGGGAGCTACTCATATAGATTGAATCTATGGTGAGTTAATGGTATATCCCTCCCACCAATCTCACTTACCTGGCCAATTTAGTTTATTAAGTTTGGAGTCAAGTTGCCAATGATTCAAACTAGCTCATGCCATTAGGTTAGTTATAACCATTATGACTAATTAAGGATGAAACATGAACCTAAATCTTCTTAATTAAATATTAAGTCTAGCGATCTTCCACCATTATAGAGATGTGGGTGCCTACCTGGCATTGATCATGCTCGACTGGTCATAGTGGTTTGGTTGCATCGAGTAGGTACAACCACTCTATGGCATTGAATGCCCTAGGATAGAAATAGGGTTGGGCCCAATAATTGTTAGGTGAGGGACCCAATAACGGCTTTGTTGGGATATGAGATCCTCTCATGGACCGAAGTGGCACTTGATGATTAGCCAACAACAATGAAAGATCTCCTAGAATTAATGCGGAAGCATGAACAACGAATTCAAAAGAGAGAGAGAACAAGAAATTTTTGTAGGAGAAAAGAGCTTTATTCCAATGTCTTTCAGCATTACACTAACCTTGATCCATGTCCTGTATGTATACAATACAATAGGGTTAAGCTCCAAGCTCAAAAAAAAACTCCCCAAATCCAAACAGACCCACGTATAGAATTGATCCCACGTCTCTGAGTCGATCCAGTTTCAAAGTCGACTCACCTACGACTGGGTCGGCTCTACAACTGGGTCGGCTCAGAAAATCACTGAGCCGACCAACTTGTGTACCATGCCAGCAATCCCAAAAATACTGCTTTCTATTTGCAATCCCGAAAATCACTGATTGCTGGCATGGTACACAAGTTGGTCGGCTCAGTGATTTTCTGAGCCGACCCAGTCATAGGTGAGTCGACCTAGTTTGAAACTGGATCGACTCAGAGACGTGGGATCAATTCTATACGTGGGTCTGTTTGGATTTGGGTAGTTGACCCAGTCTCAGGGTGGGTCGACTAAGCTAATGAAACTCTACCACCCAGGCTGATTCCTCTGTTGGCTTGCTCCCTCTTCATATGACCTTTCTTCTCATATTCCTAAAGCTTGGGAGCGCCACTCCTGAGGACTTGGACCCAGCTTTTCCCTGCTAACCCATCCGTGCCATACCCATCTAAAAGCCATCTCTGAGGAGT
The DNA here is from genome assembly GCA_006176705.1 of Cocos nucifera. Classification (NCBI taxonomy): domain Eukaryota; kingdom Viridiplantae; phylum Streptophyta; class Magnoliopsida; order Arecales; family Arecaceae; genus Cocos; species Cocos nucifera. The sequence continues at coordinate 44,846 of QRFJ01003459.1, read as the reverse complement.
ATCTTCGTGAGTGCACTGACTGATTCTTCTTAGTATGGACCTTCATCAGCTCCACTTCACCCTCCACCAGCTCCTGATCCTGTGGTATCTCACATCTATATGCTTTATGCATGCATGATAGATTGGATTCTGTACCAGCTACTAAGCACTCTAACTATCACTATACAATGTAATCTTGCTCTGCTCTACCCCCATCTCAACAATCAGCCTCCTAAGCCAAAGAGCTTCCTTTGCAGCCTCTGTAATCCCAATGTACTCGACCTCTGTGGTAGACAAGGCCGTAATTGATTGAAGCATCGATCACCAAGATAACGGTCCACCAAACATGCAGAAAAGGTATCCAGTGGTAGACCTTGTATTGAGATCATCAGCATAGTTTGCATCCACAAACCCTTCTAGAGAACTTGAACCTTCATATATCTTCATGAATTTTCCTTCAAATCCTCCTGGCTGCCCACCAAACATCAAACCATAGTCCCTTGTTCCCTCTAGATATCTCAGTATCCACTTCAATGCTTTTCAGTAATCCTTCCTAGGGTTAGCCATGTACCTACTAACCAAACTCACTGTATGTGCTATATCTGGTCTAAAGCACACTATGGTGTACAACACACTGCCTACAGCATTTGTATAAGAAACTCGGTCAATATACTCTCTCTTCTTCTGACTGGAGGCTTTGATACTTGGAGAGAAATATGTGGCTTGACAATGGTGTCTCTACAGGTTTGGTCTTCTTCATATCAAATCTCTCCAGAACTTTTTGGACATATCCTTCTTTGTGACAAATGGAGCACTTCTTTGCATCTATCCCTACAAATCTCCATTCCAAAGATCTTCTTTGCTGGACCCGGATCCTTTATCTCAAATTCAAATGATAATGCTTCTTTCAATCTTTTCACAATCTTCATACTTCTGCTGGCTATAAGCATATCATCTACATACAATAGTAGATATAGGACATCTTTGTCATCTACATCCTTGACATAGACAGCAATCATGTTCGCATCTGCTAGAACCCAGGCTCAAAACAAAGCTATCAAACCTGTGATACCACTGATAAGGGGATTATTTCAGGCCATACAGTGACCTCCTGAGTAAACACACCTCCTGTCTAATTTCTATAAAACCATCCGGCTGCCTCATGTAAATCCTTTCCTCTAAAGTCCCATGAAGGAAAGTTGTCCTCGCGTCCATTTGTTCTAATTCCATATTATGTTGTACCACTAATGACAGCAATACCCGAATGGAAGCATTGCATACCATAGGAGAGAACCTCAATGTAGTCAATCTCTTCCCTTTGTATCTCTTTGCTACTAGCCTTGCCTTGAATCTGACCACCCTGTTATGAAGGTGCCTCTGTTTTAGTGAATACCCATTTTAAGCCAATAGTCTGAGCACCTTTTGGAAGATCCACCAGCTGCCATGTCTGATTTTTTTTCCGGTGATTCCATCTCCTTCATCATGGCCTGCATCCATGACTCATGGTCATCACTTTCTATAGCCTCTGCATAATTCTCTAGATCTCCATTAGCAGTTATGAGAGCATAGAAGATAGCCTCATCAATGCCATATCTGATAGGCCTTTTGATGGTCTGCTGGGACTTGTGCAATGCCACTCCAACTGGCACACTCCTGCCTAAAGTCTGTGGCTCCTCCTGCACCTCCACCTAAACAAATGGCTCTCCATGTTGGTCTCCCATCTGAGTAGATACTCTCCTACCCAGCTCCACCTCAATAGGAATACTTCTGTAAGTAGATGTAAACTACATGTCATCTGCCTCTGACAGACCACCACTGTCCACCTTCATTTCCCCAGATCCACTTGTACTCCCAGACCTCTCCAAGATACTCTTCTCGTTAAAGATAATATCTCTGTTGATTACTGACTTATGTGCTTGAGAATTCTATAGCAGGTACCCCTTGACTCCTTGTGAATACCCAATAAAAATCATTCTTTGAAATTTAGGGTCCAGCTTGCTCCTTTCAGTTGCCTCCACATGTGCATAAACTGAACAACCGAAGACCTTCAGGTAGCCAAGCTCTACCTTCTTTCCACTCCAAACCTTCTCTGGAATGCCTCCATTCAGCTTGCGATGAGGGAAAAAAGAAAGAAAATGTTATGGCATCGCCTCAAAAAGACTTTGGAAGTGATGTCTGCAGCCTCAAACTCCGTACCTTCTCGGTCAATGTCCGGTTCATCCTCTCTATGATATCATTCTGCTGGGAGGTCATCTTCACTGTATAATGGCGTTTGATGTCATTTTCCTCACAATACCTTCCGAACTCCAGACTTATATACTCCCTTCCATTATCTGACCTCAGACACCACCTATCTCCCTAACTCCTCTACCTCAGCTCTCTAGGCTCTAAACCAGGCAAATACCTCAAACTTCTCCTTGATCAGATAAATCCACACCTTTCTTAAGTAGTCATCAATGAAGGTGATAAAATACTTTGCCCCACCTCTAGCTGATATAGGAGCCGGTCCCCACACATCCGAGTGCACTAAATCCAGCACTTCTTCACTGCGCTTTGGTATCATTAGCAAACTTCACCCTATGCTATTTGCTAAAGATGCATGGCTCACATAAATCTATGCCCTTCTTTTTCAAGGCTGGGATCATCCCTTTTCTGCTAAGTTCTGGGAGCCTTCGATCACTCATGTGATCCATCTGATAGTGTCACAATTGATATAAAAGCTGCTCCTGTGCCACTGCTAACACCTCTGCACTATCATTTACAACTAAGCCCTTCATTCTATAAAAATTGTTGCTCGATCTTCTACCTCTCATCACCACTAATGCTCCTTTGGAAATCTTCAAGCATCCACGCCCAGCCTGGCTACTAAAAGCATAACCTTGCTCCTCCAAGTAGCCAAGAAAATCAATTTTTTCTTTAATTTTGGTACACGCTTGACATTAGATAATGTATGAATGATCCCGTCGTACATCCTCACCCTAATAGTACCAACTCCAGCCACCTTGCAAGGATGATTATCTTCAAGGCTGACACTTCATCAGTCTTCTAGTAGGTAGCAAACCACGCCCGATGAGAAGTATAGTGGTGTGAGCATGCTAAATCCAACATCCACATAGTATCGTATTCTATGGATCCATCTGATACAACTAGCAAATCTTCTCCACTAACCAAAGCTGTATCATCATTCTTGTCGGCCTTCTCTTTTGCTAACTTTGGGATAATTTCTCCTCAGGTGTCCAAGCTGATGACACTTATAGCATTTAAATATCTTCTGATCCAGAGACTTTGACCTGCCCTTGGATTTCTCCTTTGCCTTCTTCATTGATCTTCCATACCTTTCATTCACAGCCAAGACCTCGGACTTAGGGCCTCCCTTGTAGATCTTTCTCCTTTGTTCATTTGTTCTAAGCACACCAATAACCTCTTTATAGTTTAAGGCCTCCTTCCCATAAACTAAGATTATTATGAGACCGTCATAAGAACCTGGAAGAGAATAAAGTAACAACAGCACCCAATCTTCCTCGTCAATCTTCACATCCCAGCTCATCACCTCAAAACACACCTGATTGAACTTCTGGATATGGGCAACAAGATCTCCACCTTCGAGCACCCCCAGACTGTAAGCTGCTTTTTAAACCATAGCTTATTAGTCATGTTCTTCCCCATATAAGTATTCTCCAGTCTCGTCCAGAGCCCCTTTACTGTGGTCTCTGTACAAACCTCAGGCAACACTTGATCGACCAAGCATATTCTGATTGTACTAAAAACAATCTCCTCCAACTCTTTCCAATCTTCAGCACTGATCCTTTCCGGCCCCTCTCTTACCAAGACCTTATAGATCCTCTACTGAACCAACAAGTCCTTTACCCTTTGTTGCCATAGGGTAAAGTTTCCCTTGCCATTGAACTTCTCAAAATCTATCTTGAATCCGCTTGATCCCATGACTACAATCAAGCCACAAGTAAAACCCCAACACCCTTTTGCAATCACACACCAACAAAACTACCCTTCTAAGAATATCTATATGCCCTAGATCCTCCTTCCAACCTTCTGATTCACCTCTCCTCCGTGTAACAACTCTCCACCTCAAACAGGAGACACAAAAAAGACGAAGATTTAAAGTAAAAAACCTGGTGCAGCAGATCCTGGATGTAGAAAACCTAGACGTCTTCCTTTCTTCCATGCAACATCGCTCTGATACCAAATGTTGGGATATAAGATCCTCTTACGAACCAACTTAGTACCTGGTGATTAGCTAGCAACAAGAAAAGATCTTCTAGAATTAATGCGGAAGCATGAACAACGGATTCAAGAGAAAAAGAGAGAACAAGAGATTTTTATGGGAGAAAAGAGCTTCATTCCAATGTCTTTCAGCATTATAATAATCTTGACCTATTTCTTGTATACATACAATACAATAGGGTCAAGCCCCAAGCTCAAAGAAAAACTCCCCAAACCCAAATAGACCCACGTATAAAACTAATCCCATATCACTGAGCCGACCCAATCTCAGACTGGGTCGGCTCACCTGCGATTGGATCAGCTCAAAAAATCATTGAGCCGACCAACCTGTGTACCATGCCAGTAGTCCCAAAAACACTGCTTTCTATTTGCCAATCCTCTGAGACATAATCGACCCAGTCTGAAACTGGATCGACCCAGTTTTTAACTTAGTCGACCCAGTCTCAAGGTGGGTCGACTAAGCTACTGAAACTCTGCTATCTAGGCTAATTCCTCTGCTAGCTTGCTCCCTTCTTCACATGACTTTTCTTCTCATGTTCCCAAGGCTTAAGAGCGCCACACCTGAGCTCACAAGCTTTGCACCTACTGATGTACGATGGGTCTGACTTAACCAAGAAATGTGCCAATAACTGTTAGGTAAGGCTACAAGACTTATAGACCGAACCTGCTGCATCTTGCTTGGTGAAACAATAGACAAAATGTTGTCCACTCATTAGTCTGTGTTTACCAATAATTGTTAGGCAAGGTGTGCATGGATCAGTGGGAGCACAGTATCCACTAAAAACTGATTGCGTATAAGTTTTTGTTTCCCATCCGAGAAGTGTGGAAGATCCATAGAAATGGTGCGAGCCTTCTTCATTTGTTAAAATCCTTATAACAAATATTAATACAAGTACAAACTTCTAATTAGAAATTATTTCGCTTTGCAGTAAATCATATCAAGTTCAAACCCTCTAGCCTGAATCCTTGGCACCAACAAATTGACCAGCCCTAATTACAAAGGCTGGCTCCGAAACTTGAGAATCGTTCTCCATTCTGAGAAATTGACCAATGTCCTAGACCAGGAAATATCGGTGTTGTTGGCTCGTCCATCAACTGATCAACGAGCTGCACTTGACAAGTGGCTGGACGATGATAATAGCGTTAGGTGCTACATTCTTGCATCCATGTCCAACGATCTTCAGCGTCAAGATGAAGATATCAGGACTGTTAGGGAGATTCTAACTCAACTACTCGAGCTTCTGAAGCTCTTCTATGTCCTTGATCATTGTCAAACAATAATCAGGGATGGACTGCCCGTCACGCATCTTCACTCTGAAAAGTCTTCGAGAGACCTCAAAGTGAGCTACGGTGAGCAGAGTCGCACAGCTCGCTTTGAGGTCTCTCGGAGACTTTTCTGAGCGAAGATGCGTGACGGGCAGTCCGTCCACGATGATTGTTTGACAATGATCAAGGACATAGAGGAGCTTCAAAAGCTTGAAATGAACATGAATAAAGAATTGCAAGTGGATTTGATCCTGCAGTCTCTTTCTGATTCATATGAGCAGTTCATTATGAACTATCATATGAATAAAATTGATAGCACCTTACCTGAACTATTGAATATGCTAGTGACAACAGAAAGCATCTTGAAAAGTTCAAGGGGTTCGGTTCTTATTATGAAGCAGGCTTCTTCCAAGAGAAAGTCTACTGAAAAGAAAAAGAATAAGAAGCCTACGAAGAAGCAAAAGACTGAGAGGGGGAAGAAGAAAGCTCCAAAAAAGGTCAACGAGAAGGAAAAATGTTTCCACTGCAATGTCGAGGGGCATTGGAGGAGAAATTGTCCTGCATACCAGGCAACAGTGAAGAACAGGAAGAAGGACGCACCTTCTGAAAGTACATTTAATTTGCTCGTAATTGAAACTAATCTAATAGTTTCCTCTTCTTCTAGTTGCGTTCTAGATTCTAGTTTGAGTGCTCACTTGTGCACTTCTATGCAGGGTCTTAAAGAAATTAGAGGATCGAGAGAAGGTGAGATCACTCTTTGAGTGGGCAATGGGACAAGAGTTGCTGCTATCGCCATTGGGACCTACTCTCTGAAGTTACCATTAGAAATTAATTTAGTTTTAAAGGATTGTTATTATGTACCTATAGCCAATAGGAATTCCATATCTATGCTGGCACAAGATAATTATAATTTCCATTTCAATAAAGATGTATTCAATTTATTTTGAAAATAAAATCATTGCACGTGCCTTTTTGATCGATGGACTTTATCATTTGCATGTGCATGCAAGTGTAAATATTAACGAGCAAACCGTGAATATCGGAGGGTCTAAAAGACTTAGAGATACGATTAGCCAAAAATATCTATAGCGCCCTAGGCTAGGCCATATTGGAGAGGACAGACTTAACAAATTGGAGAAAGATGATCTACTCGAGCCATTGACTTCCGAGTCTTATCTAGTTTGTGAGTCATGTCTTCAAGGAAAGATAGCTAAGCTATCCTTTATAGGACAAAAGGAAAGGGCCACTGATACATTAGCCGTGGTGTGCACTGACGTGTGTGGTCTATTTGATGTACAGACCAGAGGTGGCTATATCTACTTCATAACCTTTGCCAATGATTATTCATGGTATGGGTTCATGTATTTGATGCACCACCAATCTGATGCTTTTAAAAAGTTTAAAGAGTTCAGACATGAAATAGAAAAATAAATCGATAAACCCATAAAGGATCTTCGATCTAATAGAGGAGGTGAATACCTTAGTAGGAAATCCCAAACCTATCTTAAGGATAATGGTATAGTCTTACAATGGACACCTCCAGGAACACCTCAACTCAATAGGGTATCCTAAAGGAGGAATCGGACTCTATTGGATATGGTTCTATCCATGATGAGTGTCACATGTCTTCCAACTTTTCTCTAGAGACATGCGTTACTTTCTATCATTCACCTTTTAAATTGGGTTCCCTCTAAGTCCATTCCTACCATATCATATGAATTATGACATGGTAAGAAACCAAGTCTGGATTATCTCAAGATTTGGGGATGTCCGGCCTATGTCAAGCAATAGCAGGTGGACAAGTTAGAGGTTGGTCACTTAGGGCTCGCTTCATAGAGTATAAGAAATCTATGGGATACTATTTCTATCTTCCAAAGGATCACAATGTGATTATAAGCCATCATGCTGTCTTCTTGGAGAAAGAGTTCATCCAAGATGGAGGCAATGGGAGCAAGATTGAGCTCGAAGAAAAACCTTCTAAAGAGCATTGAGTCCAAGAGCCTGAACCCAGTAATGAGCCAGTTGATGTAGTACCTCCACCTCGTAAATCAAGTAGGGTCTCTCATCCTCCTGAAAAGTACTTAAGTATCTTATAGAGGATCTAGAAGAAACGTTCCTTATAGAAGGTGGAACATTAGGAATGATCCCAAAACCTATGAAGAAGTGGTGTTAGATGTAGACTCCGAGAAATGGATGGAAGCAATGAAGTCAGAAATTCACTCCATGCATTCCAACCAAATTTGGTTCTTAATAGATCCAACTAAAGGTATTGTACCTATTGGGTATAAATGGATCTATAAAAGAAAAATTGGATCGGATGGTAAGGTAGAGACCTATAAGACAAGGTTGCTGGCAAAAGATTATAGCTAACGTAAAGGCATTGACTATCAGAAAATCTTTTCATCAGTAGCTATGTTGAAATCTATCCATACCTTGCTTGCAATCATAGCCTATTATGATTATAAAATCTGGTAGATGGATACGAAAATTGTCTTCCTAAATGGATATCTTGAAAGGAATATCTATACGGAGCAGCCAATGGGTTTCACATCTAATAATAGTGATCATAAAGTCTGCAAGCCGCAAAAGTCCATGTATGGACTTTGCAAGCGTCTCGGAGCTGGAACACTCGCTTTAATGATGTGATCAAATCGCTTAATTTCATCAGAAATGAAAAGCCCTATGTACAAAAAGGTCAGTGGGAGCGCTGTCACCTTCCTCGTATTGTACGTGGATGATATCCTCTTGATTGGGAATGATATTCCCATGCTGACGTCGGTCAAGGTATGGTTGTCAAAGAAATTCTTCATGAAAGACCTAGAAGAAGTTTCCTACATTTTTAGTATTAAGGTCTATAAAGATAAATCTAAGAGAATGATGGGACTCTTACAGCCCATGTACATAAAGGAGGTGCTGAAGCGGTTCAGTATGGAAAACTCCAAAAGAGGTCTTTTGCCTCTTAGACATGACATTTATCTCTTAAAGAAGATGTGCCCTGACACATCTGAGAAGATCCAATACATGAGCAAGATTTCTTATGCTTCAACTATAGGAAGCCTCATGTATACCATGCTGTGTACTCGACCTAATATAGCCCTTACCGTGACTATGTTATTAAGGCGCTCGCCTAGGCACGCCTAGGTGCTCAAGCGAGCGCCTCTGCTGCCTAGGTGCTTGCCTGGAGCGAGGCCCAAGGCACTCGCCTTTGGCGCCCAATTAAAAGACTTGACATGAGGATGCTATGTATGCTGAGGATGATTTAGTATTTGGTGATGATGATGACTTGACATGGAGTGTAGTAGCTAGGACGGTAGGTGTTGAAGAATGAAAGAAAAATACCAAATTGCAACCAAGATCAAGATCAGCAACCAAGGATTCAAGAACCGTACCGATTCCTGACCGATATGGTACCATGCCGTACCGACCGGTACGCCACGATGTACCGATTTTCTTTTCTTTTTTTTTCTAACTCAATTTTTATTCTTATTTTTTTGTAATTTTTAAATTAATTTAGAATGATATAATAATTCTAAGTTCTAACATCCCCAAAAAAATAAAACAAAAAAATCTAAAACAATGCATTAAAAGTATTTAATATACAACTCTCCAAAATATAAAAAAATAATTTGCTAACCTCAAGATATCTACTGATCTAAAATCTTGTCGAATATCTATGATGCTCGTGGATATCCGGATCATTCTCATACTCCGGAGGAACATCAGTCCATCTCTCTATCCAACCAGCACGATAGTCTTGAATATTCATCTCATAAGGTAACCTCTCTGGATTGTAAGACATCTCAGATCTCTCGCTCAAACTCTAGCTCTGAGAGGTGTCCTTGGGATGATGGTATGGCTGTGGAGGGGCCCATCCAAATATGCCAGCAACAAAATCCGATCCATAAGAAGCTTCAGACTGCATAGGATAGTAGCCACTGGAAGACGATGTCTCAGATGCATCATATCTATATCCATATAAATCATAAGCTACCTACGGATCCAGAATATAAGGATGATCCAGATACATCCATGGATCCTACGTCACGTGCCAAATCATCTGCAGCTGCATCGTGTGCTGGATGACCTCTGAAAGGCTGTCGTCTATATGAAATAGTATCCTCACGACCTCTATCAGCTTATGCACCGTGGTTCCTATCTTGTATGGCATGTGTAAGCTGAGACTCACCGATGAATCAAATACCGCTTTACGGCTGCATCTCATGAACAACAGTTTCTTGTCCTCTAGTTCCTTCCTGGTCATCAGATCTATCACTACTATCATCACTCACTCTAGTCTCCGAATCTGAGCCAGCTGACTCCTGCACTCTCGAGGATGCTGCAGTTGTCTTTTCTTTTGCTTTATCATTTTTCTTTCCTTGCTACATCTAAAAGGATGGATCTCTTCTTCCTGCTTGAGATGGTCAGCTTCGTCTCAAAAATTCTCGCTCAAACATTTGGAAGGATATCTCGGACATAGAGTCATGTGATGAATGATTCCTCTGTGCCATCAGGCTGTGGCTGATCAGCTAGAACCCTATGTGGAATATTTGTATCTGCCCATCGCCCCGGATCCATCCTGATCTCCCTATTAATGATCTTAGCATCACCACAGATCTTCCAAAGGTCTATAATATATAATGAAATCATACAAAAATCATAAATTTTGATATGATTTTTTCTTATTCTTTTTACTTCTTACCGTTTTTTGGTCATAAACTCTAAAAAATAAAATATTTACTAACAGAATACTAGATTACTTTACCATCGGTCGAAAACCATCATCTCCCTGAGGTTGTGATAATTTTTTCGAATTTTTTCTCTTCTTTTCTTTTGGGGGGCTTCGTTCGCACTCTCGACATCCTGAGAGTCCGAGAGCAGTCTGAGGCAAAAGAAAGGGCAAGGACCATTATTAGCTGGCCCACCCCACCACCCCACCACCCCACCCCCTTGTCCCCCTGTCGGTACGACTCAATTCCGAGCTGAATCGCCAGTACCACCCAATTCCAGGCGGTTCGATCCCCAACTGTACCGAACCGAGCAGTTCGATGATGTTTGGTATTTTTTCGAGAAAAAAGGCTGAACTGGACCAGTTCAGCGTCGGTCCGACTCGATTCGGACCGTACCGGGCGGTTCAGCCCGTACGGCATTCCATGTTAGCAGTAGCTTCAACTTCACATTCAGAGCCACCGGACTTAAATCATGAAGAGATTACTTCTAGCTCAAAAAAAGAGATTCGGGAGAACATAGAGAATGACCTATCTGATGATGGAAGAGAATCATTATGACAACTTAGGCATAGAATCTGATGAAGACTTTTAATTTTAGACTTTTAGAATAGAACAATAGACTGCCCTCTATAAGTAATAAAGAAAATAGAAAACTCAGAAAAATTTTTATTATTTGGGTGTGGTGATTAGATAAAAAATCTAATGAAGACTTTTAGTTTTGGATTAGATCATTAAAACAATAAACTGCAATGAAGACTTTTAATTTTAGAATAGACTATATTTATTTCCTTTTTTTTTTCTAAAAAAAGGCACCTGACTTCAATCAGGCGCTCACTTCTTCAGTTACTAGCGCCTCAGGCACCATATAGGGTCTAGCGCCTTGAGGGCGCCTGATGCCCTTAACAACCTTGGCCATGAGCGGCACAAGCAAATATTAGTCAAATCCAGATGAAGAGCACTGGATAGCTGTAAAGAACAATTTTACGTACTTGCAAAGGACCAAGGATTTGTTCTTAGTCTTTGGTGGAGGTTCGGAGTTGAAAGTAGAAGGGTACACCAATTTAGACTTCATGTTTGATGTCTATGATAAAAGGTCTACATCGGGATGTATTTTTCTATGTAATGGCGGATCGATTAGTTGGAAAAGTTTCAAATAATCGATCATTGCATATTCGACTATGGAAGCTAAGTACAATGCTGCCTCTGAAGCTGCTAAGGAAGCCTATTGATTCAAAAAGTTTGTTGCGGAGCTGGATGTGATGCCATCGGATGCCATTGCATTGCACTACGACAACAAAAACGCCATGGCACTCGCTAAGGAGCCCAAGTCTCACCAGAGATCCAAGCATATAGAATGGCGGTTCCACATCATACACAAATACTCGAGAAATAGTTCGTCGAGGTGCAGAGAGTCGACTCCATATGGAATGTGGTGGACTAGCTGACAAAGCCTCTTAGCCAGTAGAAGACCGAAGCTCACTTTGAGAAGATGGATCTTAGGTATATGGCCAATTGGCTTTAGGTCAGGTGGAAGTTTGTTAGAAGTGTGCCCTAGAAGCCAATTGTTGGCTAACACATATGTATTCCAGGGCTTGTATTTGTACTTGTAATTCTTCTATTATCAATAAAGGCATTTTTATTTCCAATCATTTTTATGTGTCCATGATTTGTCCTAGAAATTAACAAAAATGATTTTATATATTCTCAAAGTGTTAAGAATTTAAGACATACATTATTAATGGTTAGTTTCAAAATACTCCCAATCGTAGGATTATCATGGAGGACAGTGATTGATCTTGTCAAGATTGGTGCATGGATCACCTCCCTTCTAGATAGATGGATCTTGAATCTGCAGTGTGGAGACACTGGGGTGAAAGTGCAAGTGATTGTTAAAGAACAACTTGCATTAAGCGTGACCATCACGAAAAACTACTTGAATGTCAACTCGCTCGTCATTGGTTCTTCTTAATGCTGCAATAGTGTGACTGGTCCTTTGATTTGCAGTGCATTGGCTATTCGTAGCGAGGCTATTGGGTTTGACTGCACGTTCCCTTGGTCCCTAGCCATTCAAGTCCTTGCTACGTACGTTGGCTTCAGAAGGTTTAGGTTTGCTGTTTAGAGTAGGATGCATCTAAATGAAATCTATCGACCTTAATAGAAAAGGAGAAGTCCTATGCGATTAGCAGGACTGAGTTCAGGAAGTCTTCGGCCAAAGCAAGTGTGAATACTGAAAAAGAATTTCCATAGGATTCACGAATGAACTCTAGTCGAGCCAATCTGATATATGACTGATGATGGAATTTGACGAGTTCTCCATGACCTCCGTCAAGTCAGAACTCACGATAGAATGACTGAATTACATGTTAACTACACCTAAGAATTCGTAATTTTCTGTTCTGTTAGGTTGCCACTACATGCTGCTAGGCATCACTGGTAGATTGTGAGAACTCATTAGGATTATTTTCGAATCAACAATTCTTGTTGGATTGAGCCGGAAGTGTTCTGGTCCATCAAAATAAGTTTCAGGGATACAGTGATAGAGATCACGATATGTCTCACTACCAGATAGAATAAAACCTGAGAGGTCACACACAGAAAAAGTTCGACCCGATCAACGGTATAAATTATGTTCAAATTAACAATCAGATTGATGGTTCAAATTTTGGAAACTGCTAATTTGTAAACGTTACAGATTTGACGGCTGCTAATTATTGGCAGGATGATTTTATTACAAGTGTTATAATTTATTTAGGGACTGATTAAATTATGAATTAAGTCCTAATTAATTTAAATCAGATTTAATTTAATTTGACTTAATTTAATTTAATGATTAATTGGATTCATTAATCCAAATCAGATTTGGATTTCAATCCTAAAAAATTCAAGTTTGACAGTCTTTCAAATTTGATTCGATTCGGACTCAAATTGGATTTGATTTGAACCTAACCTATTAAGCTCAGGTTCCATGGTTCCATGGGCTTCTCTCTCCTATTGGCCGACCATATAGAGAGATGGGGCATTGAGAAGTCACGGTAATTTTCTGGTTGTGCGTGTGAGGTGTTTTGGATGTTGCCGCACACTTTCTTGATAAGTTAGGACTCCTATTTTGATAGAAATAAGGCCTAACTAATTTAAACCAATCCTAACCTGTTAGGAGTTGGTTTTCGGGGGTGGAACAACCTTTATAGGAGAAAAAATAAATATAAAAGGGGTATAGGGCGTGCGGCAAATGAGATCTAAGATTTTCTCATTCCTAGTTGCCACACCATCCATCTTTCTTCCTCCATACCATCACCCATCCTCCCTTCCACGCCCCATATCTCCTCTTCTAGATCAGATCAGAGAGAGAGAGAGATCTTTCAGAGAGAGGAAAAAGAAAATCAAGAAAGTTCTTGATTTCTTTTGATTTTGGTTCAATCTCCTAAAAGCTGCCAGCGATCTGTTTCGAGAAACAGATCTAGATCTAAGCCAAAGAACGAAGCCTGCAAGAGAGCTAACACCCCAAGGGTTTCGAAGTTCTAATCGGGAAGAGCTCTATGTGGATACCAGTAGAGGCCGGGTGGGTGCGCAGCTACGATAATAGCTCCAGAGATTAGATCAATCCGGTTCAAGAGAGGAGGAAAAAGCGATAGGTATAATTTCTTCCTTCATATATCTATTTTCAGATCTATAAATAAATTTATTTATGCATATTAGATGGTCCTTAGGTAGTCTTATTTAGATCAGCATGCTTAGATCGATTTAAAAATTATTTTTAAATATCTTTCCACCGCATTTAATGTAAACAATAAAAATTAGCATGCATACTACCTGCTTTCCAATATATAGTTGATTTCGGAGTCTGATTCAACTATTTGATAAGTCAACAAGAGCCTCAAAAATCCCACACGAGTTCATCTCTTAGTCTTTTCCTAGTTTGACTAGGATTAACATTTTGAGTCCTTATTTAAGTCTGTTAGTGCTTTTTTCTTTATAAATAAGACTCTTTAGGCCAACGTTGTAATTAATTTTCTTGAGTTATTGAATTAAAAATTTCAAAAGAGAGTTCTCTTCTTCTCCTTTGCCGTTTTCCTTTGTTTCGTACGTCTTCTTCTATCTTCCCAATGAAACGCCGTGCTATAGGCTATGTCAATAGTTCCATCTCTTTACTTCCTACTGCTGCAACTTGTGCACTCCTCAATTCTATGATTCAATGTCTCACCAAACATTTAGCTTGACCATTTCATAATGCTACCCTATCATTTGTTCCAAAACCCTTGCAACAACCCATTATTTGTGTTCAGGAGTCTAAATGACATGTCAGAACCATTAAACTCTCTCAAAGCATGACTCCTTTTCCATCATTCAACTCTAATGCATTCATTTAGATTAGCTGTTTGCCATCAACTGTGACCTGTTGGCCATCAATTGTGACTAGAAAAACATTGCCATTCTTATGTTTCAACTACAAGTGGACTATGTGATATATAATTTTGCTTATCTGATTTTCTCAATCCTGTAAAAATAGTTCTAACATCCCCTCTAAAATTCACCCACATCCTCGTCTCATTAATCAACACTAGTTCAACATAATCCACAAGACTTATGCAAGCTGATGATAACCATTCCCTTGTATTATAGCATTAACAATCCTGATGACAATGTTAATATGTTGTTCTTCTTTCAACGCCCACTAAATTACCTCTTCTGATTTCCAGAATATACTGTCTACAAAATCATTCCCAAATTTCCACTTCTTTCTGAAAAACTCCAAACAATGACTGAAGCAGGAAAACTGTTTCATGGCTTGCATTGTTGGCACAAAGCCCATTTTCAATTTGTGAGATTGTTTCTCTTCTCTGAGATTCACATCATGGTCAACAGAAACCTAAATCAAAACTAATTTCACTAAATCATATGGTGACAATAGTGCATTATTTCTCATGCATATATTGGTAGCACATTCGCTAAATTGCCTTGCTCGTTTCATAGAATTTTCTTTCTTAACAATCCAATATTTTTCCTTCACATGAAAACAGGCATTCTAAAGTTTAGTCCTAAATCTACATCTTCAAAAGTGCTCCCATGCAGCATATTTCAAAAATATAGGTGAGTCACCAGTAAATGTTAAACATGGTTCAAAAAATCATTAATAGAGAATAGAAAATCTAGACTCTCTATGTGAAATAATAATCCGTCATGCTGATTTCTTGAAGCTAGCACATAAAATGAATGCCATGTGTAAAAATATGACACATGATTGTAATGATACAAAAGGATTTTCTGCTGACTTTTTGAAGCTAGCACATAAAATGAAAGCCATAGGTTAAAATATGACACGTGATTGTAATGATACAAAATGATTTTCCAGCACCTACTTTGATTTGGAACAGAAGACAGATCTCTAAGTGAAGAGGTCCAAATCTGGACCAGTTCTTGAGGTGGCTGAAGTATGGGCCTGACATATGCACATCCCTATGGTGCAAACCCAACTAAAGCCAACTAGAACATAAAGCTTTCAAAATTTTAGATTTAGGCTGTACAGTCAAAACCTTCTACAGACGCATTGAGTTATTAAGTTAGATATAAGAACAAATCCTAGACTTGCAATCATGATTCACTAAACCACTCCAAACCGGATAGTTTCAGGCATGCTAAGCTGTACCAGCAGCCTATTGGTGTGGGTCCGAGGTTTGATTCGAAACACCAACGAAAATGGAAGGAGAGAAGAAGGAAAGAGAGGAAGAGAGAGGGTGGAAGGGATAGAGAGGAAAAGGTGAAGAAAAAACCTAATTTTCCAGATCAGGTTCGTTCAGATCTGATTGGATCAAGAGAGATATTTCAAAAAATTCTCTTAGATTCAGATCAGATCTGAGACTTTCCAGATCTGATATTATTGATCTAATAAAAGAAAATAAAATAAAATAAAGAATAAATTAAATCTAATTTAATTTACCTTATTGAGGATAATCTGATTACCCTGTGATGATCCTGATGTCTTCCTCAGGTTCTGAATCTAGCCACGCAAGTGCCTGACCTCTACCGGTATCCACTCGGATAGGATCTGGAGATCTTCTCCTTCTTTATCACCTCTCCAAAAATCAAATCTAGATCTGATTTTGAAGATCTTCAAAACTCCTTTCGAAGATATGAGTTGTCTCTTGTAGCAGTGCTGCCTTCTTCCTTTTCCTATCACCTTTCTCTTGCTTGGATCGCACCAAACTGAAGCCCAAAAATTCTTAGGCATGGGTAGAAGAGAGAAGACCTGAAGATGGCATGGAGGAGGGAGAGGGGCAGCCTTATGGCGTGGGCAATGGGTAGAGCTTCTTTGATCTTGGCATAGACAGGGTTTTTATCGACCCTGTTGCGCCATGCAGTGCCTCATCATCCCAGCCAGTCACGGCTTTTTGTGTAATCAGATCTAAATCTGATTGGTGGGATGACATCATCTGATCCAATCAGATGAGAGCCCCTCTGAATCATCCTTAGATGGCACCAAGATTGGTCAAAGACAAGTCTTTGGCGCCACCTAGGTAAAAACCCCGAAGCAACTGGAGTCCCATCTGTATGGGACTCCGAATGCTTTATCCATAGGCGCATGCCTCCATAGGCGGGAGCCCCTTATCCATCTGCTTTTCAGCAGGTGGACTGTTCCAAGAAATCTCTCCTATGATGGCTTGACACATGGGCAAATGTCTAAGTGTCAGAGGTCAACGTTTGACCAAATGTCCGAAACAGGATTTAGCTGGTGACAGAAAATGGCAGGTGTTGTCTCAAATTCATCTCATAAATTAAGACAACCCTTTTCTAACCTAGACAAGCTTCAGTCAAACCAAGTAAAGGTTCCTGAGTGAGCCCAAACATATTTGGCTCAGTCGAGATAACTTTTAATGATAATTAAAGAAGAACATTAGGCTCAATCGTGTGCTAGCACGATTTCCTTGAACCTAATTGAATCTTATTTAAATCAATTGAACTGGGTTAGTCCAATTAATGTATCCAGATCGAAGTTGTGTGATCCAGTTAGGTTCAGTTCCGTATGGTAATGAGATATGTCGCGATCTCTATCATCGACATCATCGAAACACCTTCCGATGGATCAGAACTTTTCTGATTCAGACAACTAGTATGATTAATCATCTAAATCATTTTAATTGCTCTCAAAATCCACCAGTAACACCTAGCAGCATATGGTGGCAACCCATCAGAACTGAAAATGAACCTCTCGGTGCAGTTACCTATGTGATTAAGTTCTTCTATCTTGAGCCCCGACAAGATTAGGGTTAAGGTAGTCTCGTCAAACCCTAATATCCGTCATATGATTAATCATTCAATTCAAGTCCAATGTGAAAACCTTAATAGAAACTCTTTTTATTATCACTCTGCCATGGCCATGGGCTTATGGACTTGATTCTCATGATCATCATAGGGCTACTCCTCATCTACCGAGGTAGATAGATTCTCCATTGGTGCAATCCAATTCCTACAATGAATATGCTATAGCCAACATACACCTCAAGATTCCGAATGGCAAGGAGACCGAATCATGGTGTAGTCAAACTATAACACGCTCAAGGTGAACTGCCGATGCACCTCAAGTCAAAGAACCAAATACACAACTATAGCTTCGAGCCAATCATCGACGAAAAGGTAGACTTCCTAATGACTGCTCGAGGTGGTCACGCTCAGTGCCCTTGTTCTCTAACGAGTACATGTACTCTCGCTCTAATGTCTCTACACCGTAGACTCAAGACTCATCTACCATAAAGAAGCGATTGTACACCAACCTTCCGGATCAATCACCATTATGATGATTCTATGGTCAGGAGCATATTATGAGTTAATTATGAAAATTCATGTCTTAAATTTTCAACTCTTGAAAATATGAACTATCATTACCATTAACACAAGGGATGTATCATAGACACTTTCAAATACACACTGTGATAGAAAATAACCCATTTTATTATTTATAATCAAAATTACAATTTTACCCTTAGATGTGTATTACAAGTGTTAGCCAATTCTGACTTTTAGGACACATATCTAACAAACTCCCACTTGACCTAAAGCCAATTGGCTACAAATCTAAATCCCATCTTCTCAAGGTGGGCTTCGATCTTCTACTGGCCCAATGGCTTTGTAAGTGGGTCTGCCACATTGTCTGCGGAGTCGACTCTCTTGACCTCAACGTATCCTTTCTCGAGGTAATCGCGGATGAGGTGGTATCGCCGCTCGATGTGCTTGGATTTCTGATGAGACCTCGGCTCCTTAGCAAAGGCTATGGCGCCATTGTTATCGCAGTACAGAGGAATGGCATCTGATGGCATCACTCCGATCTCTGCAGTGAACTTCTTGTACCAGAATGCCTCCTTCGCAGCTTCTAACGCAGCGATGTATTCTGCTTCCATGGTGGAATCTGCTATTACTGTCTATGCTTGGAACTCTTCCAACTGACAGCACCACCATTACACACAAATAGATTCCAGATGTCGACTTTCGATCATCTATATCGGACATAAAATCCGAGTCTGTATATCCCTGGACTTGGAGTTCTCCATTACCAAAAACCAACATCATATCCTTAGTTCTTCTTAAGTACTTAAGGATACATTTCACAGAAGTCCAGTGTTCTTCACCTGGATTTGACTGATATCTGCTTGTGACACTCACAGCATGGGCTATATCAGGTCGTGTACATAACATGGCATACATGAGGCTCCCTATTGCAGAAGCATAAGGGATCTTGCTCATGCGATCAATCTTGTCTGGTGTGTTGGGATACATTTTCTTGGAAAGATGAATGCCATGTCTGAAGGATACCAATCCCCTCTTGGAGTTTTCCATGCTAAACCTCTTTAGCACTTCCTCTATGTACATCTTCTGTGAAAGATCTAGCATCCTATTCGGTCTATCTCTATAGACTTTGATTCCAAGAATGAAGGATGCTTCTCCTAGATCTTTCATGGAGAATTCTTTAGATAACCACATTTTAATTGTAGTCAACATGGAAATATCATTCCCAATAAGAAGGATATCATCTACGTACAGTACGAGGAAGAAAATAGCGCTCCCACTGACCTTTCTAAAAACATATGGTTCCTCCTCGTTCTTGATGAAATCAAACAATTTGATCACATCATTAAAACGAGTATTCCAGCTCCGAGATGCTTGCTTAAGTCCATATATGGATTTAAGTCCATATGGTTCCTCCTCGTTCTTGATGAAACTAAACAATTTGATCACATCATTAAAATAAGTATTCCAGCTCCGAGATGCTTGCTTAAGTCCATATATGGACCTTTGTAGCTTGCATACTTTGTGATCAGTATCACTGGATATGAAACCCAGTGGCTGTTCCATATAGATATCTTCCTCAAGATATCCATTTAAGAACGCGTTTTCACATCCATTTGCTATATTTCATAATCGAAATAGACTGCAATAGCAAGCAATGTGCGAATGGATTTAAGCATGGCTACTGGCGAAAAGGTATCCTGATAGTCAATGCCTTCGCACTGACTATAACTTTTTGCCACTAATCTAGCTTTGAATATCTCTACATTTCCATCTGCACCAATCTTTCTCTTGAAGATCCATTTACACCCAATAGGTACTATACCTTCTGGTGGATCTACCAAGGTACCAGACTTGGTTTGAGTGCATCGAGTCAATTTCTGACTGCATTGCCTCTAGCCATTTCTCGGAGTCGATATCTGATATCGCCTCGTTGTAGGTTTTGGGATCATCACCATGAGCACCATTACCTACGAGGAACATTTCCTCTACTTTCCTCTGAAATAATACCTAAGTATCTCTTCAGGGGGACGGAAAATCCTTTTCCGATCTACGAGGTGGAGGAGGTAGTGATTCTTATTGGCTCAACCTGATTTGGTTCCAATTGGTCCTTAGCTCGTTGCTACTTGTGAGACTTTCTCATCAAGCTTTAATCTGCTTTCCAATGCCGCTATCTTGAATAAACTATTTTTCAAGAAAGATGGCATGTCGACTCACAATCACATTGTGGTCTTCTGGAATGTAGAAATAGTATCCTAATGACTCTTTAGGATATCCTATGAATCGAGCTCTAAAGGACCTAAACTCTAACTTGTCCGCTTGTTGTCTTTTGACATGAGCCGGACAACCCCAAATTCTGAGATGACTCAGACTTGGTTTCTTACCATGCCATATCTCATACGGTGTGGTAGGAACGGTTTTAGAGGGAACCCTATTCAGTAGATAAATTGAAGTTAACAATGAGTGTCCCCAAAGAAAATCAGGAAGGTCTGTGAAGCTCATCATGGATCGAACCATATCCAATAGGGTCCGATTTCTCCATTCTGAAATCCCGTTGAGTTGAGGTGTTCCTGGTGGAGTCCATTGAGAGACTATGCCATTTTTCTTGAGATAGTCTAGGAATTTTCGGCTAAGGTATTCACCTCCTCGATCTGATCGAAGAACCTTAATGGGTTTTTCAGTTTGTTTTTCTACTTCATGTCTGAATTCTTTGAACTTTTCAAAAGCTTCAGACTTGTGTCTCATAAGATACACATACCCATACCTAGACAGATCATCGGTAAAGGTAATGAAGTAGACAAAATTGCCTCTAGCCGGCACATCAAATGGGCCGCACACATCAGTATGTACTAGGGCAAGGAGATCTGTGGCCCTTTCCCCATGTCCAACAAAAGGGAGTTTAGTCATTTTGCCTTGAAGACAAGATTCACAAGTTGGATATGACTCGAAAGTCAATGGACTCAATAGCCCATTTTTCTCCAATTTGTTGATCCTATCTTCTGCTATATGACCTAATCTCAGGTGCCATAGATATCTGTCGTTTGGACTATCCCTAGGTCGTTTGATTTGGCATTCACGTTTTGCTCGATAGTTAGAAAATAGGTACATCAATATGTAGCTGATAAAGACCATTAATAAGGAAACCATTTGCAATTTTATTTCTTTCATAAAGAATGTTACAATGGTCCTTAAAGAAGGTAATCACATAGCCTTCTTGTGCTAAGCATGAAACAGAAATCAAATTCCTGCTAGCTGCAGGCACATAATAACAGTCTTTCAAAACTAAGTCTAAACCAGATGGTAATCGAAGAGGGTATGTTCCCACGGCTACTGCAGCAACTCTTGCTCCATTACCGATGCGTAGGATCATGTCTCCATCCCTCAGCCTCCTGCTATCCTCAAGATCCTGCATGGAAGTGCACAGATGAGCACTAGAACCAGAGTCAAGCACCCAACTGGATGCAGAAGAAACCGTAAGGTTAGACTCAATAACGAGCATACCTCCAGAAGGACCTTCCTTCTTGTTCTTCAGGGTGGCCAGGTAAGTAGGGCAGTTCCACTTCCAATGGCCGTCGCTGTTGCAATGGAAACACTTTTCCTTTGACAGCGGCCTTCTTTTTCAGCTCTGCCTTCTTCTTCTTTCCTCCTTCCACCTTCTGCTTTTTCACAGACTTCTTTTTCTTTCAATAAGACTTTCTTTTGGAAGAAGTCCATTCCATAGCAAGAACTGAGCCTTTAGAACCTTTCATAGAAAGCTCAGCGGTAACCAGCATATTCATTAATTCGGCCAAGGAATTTTGAAGTTTATGCATGTGGTAATTCATGATGAATTGCCCATATGCATCAGTCAAGGATTGCAGAATAATATCATTCTGCAGGATCCAAGTCTAACTTCACACCGAGCTTCTCAAGCTCTTCCATGTCCTTGATCATCATCAGACAGTGATCTTGGACTGACTGCCCATCATACATCTTAGCCTTAAAAAGTCATTTCGTGACTTGATATTTGGCTGCGCGACTCTGTTCACCAAACATCTCCTGTAGGTGAGCCAACATTTGGCGAGCAGTCCCG
Organism: Cocos nucifera; assembly: GCA_006176705.1. NCBI lineage: Eukaryota > Viridiplantae > Streptophyta > Magnoliopsida > Arecales > Arecaceae > Cocos > Cocos nucifera. The sequence goes on along the minus strand of QRFJ01003459.1, from coordinate 22,784 downwards.
ATATCTTCATGTTGGCGCTGGAAGCTCATCAGACATCGAGCCCAACATGTAATATCTGGCCTTATTATCTTCGTCTATCCATTTTTTCAAGAGATGCTCTCTGTTCAATGGATGGACGAGGCTGGTAAGGTGGGAGGGTCCTGATCCAATACATGAGGTTAACTTCTCGGAAACTCCAAAACGATTTTGTAGTTCCTGAGCCAATCTTTATAATTGGGTCCGGTCAGTCTATGTGTGTCCAGGATACGTGCTAATGGGTTGGACGCAGATATTTTGCAATTTGTAGAGAGTCAAAGATTCTAGTTAGATACTTGTAATTATGACTTGACCAATTTGTTTAGGAATTTTATTTTTAAACAAATTAGCTCCCACTATTTTCTCGGATCCCTACACTCCCTCTGTAGAGATGCAAAAATCTCCACGATTAATGATTTCTAGTGGGTGGTGCGGTCTCACCAACTGACTCATCACCTCACCTAACAGTTATTGGTGATGGGTTAGCCAATGAGTGAACAACTCTTGTTCAATGATTCTCTAATCATGGTGCACCCAAACTTGGTCTCTAATTCATGAATCTCACCGTATCCCGAAATATTGATCCACTCCTTAGTTAAGTCAGACCCACCATTTGCACAGACTGGATTCCTAATTGAGTCTCTCACCGTATCCAAAATATTGAGCCCAACTCATCCTCCAGCCCATAGCATCCAATGCCTAATAGACATGGTTGCATCTTCCGGTGCAACTGAGCCACTGTATCCAGCCGAGAACAATCAACCCCGGGAAGGGCCCGCACATCTACAATGGTGGAAGACCTCAGACTTAATCTTTTCTTAGGGAGAATTGATTCAGGTCTCATTAAACTAGACTTGTCATAGTCATAACAATTATGACTAACCTAGTGGCATGGGTTAGCTCGGATTATTGACCACCTCAGATCAGAACTGTGTCAACAGATATGGCCAGGTAAGTGAGACCGGTGGAAGGAATATGCCATTAACTCGTACAAGAATGCATTCAGGTCGAGTAGCTTCCAATTAAAAATCAGTCGGTCGTATGTGCCAAACTTACCTTAGACACCAAATTGTTGAGCCAGAACCAATTGGGTTAGCCTACAATCCAGACTCTAACCTCTGAGCCTAATTAGGTCTTGCTTGATCGTGACTCGATCTTGACCCAGACTTAATCCTATTAGGCTGGTCAATTTAAGCATTGTTGATCCCATCTAACCAACTCTTGATTCGGTTTGATCAACCGCTTAGACCTAATTGAGCTACCCAAGCCCGAACCCAGTATTATGAATATGTCTTAGATCTTGAAAATTCTCAATTTTAGACTCTAATTAATATTCATAATCTTAATTTTTAATTAAGTAGGGTTCATAAACAAAATATGCACAATAAAATCCTTGGGTTTCAAGATTTAGGATTTTGCAGAAAGTAAGTTTTGAATTTCTGATTAAGGACGAACGCGCACCCCTACACATCATAAGAACACTCCATCGGATGGAAGGAGAGGGCCTTTAAATCCCTTCTTCATTCTTATGACCGGACGGCCAAGAGGAACGCCTTAATCAGGAACATGAAATACTACAAAACTAGTTTTAGATCTATATCATATATCTCATATACAAATTAGATCTAATCATGGCATATTTTGCATACATCTCATGTATCATATCATGCATATTTTCAGATCTAAATTATCTCATAATAATCTAAAAAATTAGATTTAAATTGATCTATCAAAATAAAATCTAATCTAGACAATTATGTAGAACTATTCTACAACTAGTCTAGACATGCATCAATCATATCTCATATGATACAAAAATTAAATAATTTTTATTTTCTATTTTTTAGATCTTATTATAACATTTATAATATCAAAAAATAGTAAATAAATAGATCTAAAATATGATTTAATCAAATTAAATTATGAAACATGCAAGACTATTCTATAGAACTATTCTATTCTTAGAACTAGTCATGCATATTTACTAATCTTAGATCCAAATTAGTTAATTTTTTTTAATTTTTCTAATTTCAAATCTAATCACATCTCATGTGACATCTGAAATCACCTAATTATTAGATCAAAATAAAAATAAAATCAGATCCAATGAAAAATGCAACCTGGCTCTGATACCAGTTGAAGGAAAAACCTAGTTTTCTGGATCAAGTTCGTTCAAATTTGATTGGATCAAGAGAGATATTTCAAAATTTTTCTCTTAGATCCAGATCAGATCTGAGTTCTCAGATCTGATATTATTAATCTAATAAAAACAAATAAAATAAAATAAAGAATAAATTAAATCTAATTTAATTTACCTTGTTAAGGGTAATCTGATTACGCTGTGATGATCCTGATGTCTTTCTAAGGTTCTGGATCTAGCCATGCAAGTGCCTGACCTCTACCAGTATCCACTCAGATAGGATTTGGAGATCTTCTCCTTCTTTATCACCTCTCCAAAAATCAGATCTGGATCTGATTTTGAAGATCTTCAAAACTCCTTTTGAAGATGTGAGTTGTCTCTTGCAGCAGTGCCGCCTTCTTTCTTTTCCTGTCGCCTTTCTCTTGCTTGGATCACACCAAACTGAAGCCCAAAAATTCTTGGGCGTAGGTAGGAGAGAGAAGACCTAAAGATGGCATGGAGGGAGAGGGGCAGCCTTGTGGCGTGAGCAATGGGTAAAGCTTCTTTGATCTTGGCGCAGACAGGGTTTTTATAGACCCTATTGCGCCATGCAGTGCCACATCATCCCAGCCAATCACGACTTTTTGTGCAATCAGATCTAAATCTGATTGGTGTAATGACATCATCTGATCCAATTAGATGAGAGCCCCTCTGAATCATCCTTAGATGGTGCCAAGACTGGTCAAAGACAAGTCTTTGGCGCCACCTAGGTAGAAACCCCGAAGCAACTGGAGTCCCATCTGTATGGGACTCCGGATGCTTTATCCATGGGCGCATGCCTCCCTAGGCGTGCGCACCTTATCCATCTGCTTTTTAGGTGGACTGGTCCAAGAAATCTCTCCTATGATGGCTTGACAGATAGGCAGATGTCTAAGTATCAAAGGTCAATATTTGACCAAATATCCGAAACAGGATTTAGCAGGTGTTGTCTCAAATTCATCTCATAAATTAAGACAATCCTTTTCTGACCTGGACAAGCTCCAGTCAGACCAAGTAAAAATTCCTGAGTGAGCCCAAACATATTTGACTCAGTTGAGACAACTTTTAATGATAATTAAAAGAGAACATTAGGCTCAATCGTGTGCTAGCACAATTTCCTTGAACCTATTGAATCTTATTCAAATCAATTGAATAAGGTTAGTTCAATTAATGATATCCGGATCGAAACCCTTGGTTGTGTGATCCAATTAAGTTCAGTTCCGTATGGTAATGAGATATGTCACGATCTCTATCATCGACATCATCGAAACACCTTCCAATGGATCAGAACTTTTCTGATTCAGACAACTAGTATAATTGATCATCTAAATCTTTCTAATTGCTCTCAAAATCCATCAGTGACACCTAGCAGCATATGGTGGCAACCCATCAGAACTGAAAATGAACCTCTCGGTGCAGTTACCCATATGATTAAGTTCTTCTATCTTGAGCCCCGACAGGATTAGGGTTAAGGTAATCTCGTTAAACCCTAATATCCGTCATATGATTAATCATTCGATTCAAGTTCAATGTAAAAACTTTAATAGAAACTATTTCTATTATTTCACTCTGTCATGGCCATGGGCTTATGGACTTGATTCTCATGATCATCATAGGTCTACTCCTCATCTACCGAGGTAGATAGATTTCCTATTGGGCAATCCAATTCCTACAATGAATATGCTATAGCCAACATACACCTCAGAATTCCGAATGGCTAGGAAACTGAGTCATGGTGTAGTCAAACTATAACACCCTCAAGGTGAACTGCCGATGCACCTCAGGTCAAAGAACCAGACACACAACTGCAGCTTCGAGCCAGTCATCGACGAGAACGTAGACTTCCTAATGACTGCTCGAGATGGTCACGCTCAGTGCCCTCGTTCTCTAACGAGTACCTGTACTCTCGCTCTGGTGTCTCTACACCGTAGACTCAAGACTCATCTACTATAAAGAAGCGATTGTACACCAACCTTCCGGATCAATCACCATCCTCATGATGATCCTACAGTCAGGAGCATATTATGAGTTAATAATGAAAATTCATGTCTTAAATTTTCAACTCTTAAAAATATGAATTATCATTACCATTAACTCAAGAGATGTATCACAGATACTTTCAAATACACACTATGATAGAAAATAATCCATTTTATTATTTATAGTCAAAATTACAATTTTATCCTTAGATGTATATTACAAGTGTTAGCCAATTCTGGCTTCTAGGGCACACATATCTAACAAAAGGCTGGCAATTACCGCTGGTGGCCTGTCGGAGGGCCGTCGAGGCCTCCGAAACCCCCCTCGACTACAAATAGATAAAAATAGAAAGAGGGTGAGGAAGGGAGAGCAACAAATGGATGGCGAGATGGCAGGGAGCCGACAATGGCCGTCGAAGGGCCGTGGAGGCCCCCAAAAGGCCAGATTTCCATCCACTACCTCCACTAGGCAACTTGCCCCTATTTCGACCAGATTTTAAAAGTCAGCAACAAGATTACTGACTTCACTATGGATCGAAAAAAAAAAATTAAAAACGGATCAAAACAAGAGAGTCATCCATTTTCCGATCCACTGGAGGCTGTAGAGCGAAATCCAGCTATCCGAGAGCCTTCGCGGCCCTCCAATAGCTACCACAAACTTTCCCGCTATCTCCCCCCTCTATTTTTGTCTATTTGGACTCGAGGGGAGCTACGGAAACCTCGACAGCCCTCCAACAGCCTCGGCGAGCCACCACTGGCATCCCCACCAGCCTCCCTCTCCTTCCCTCCCTCCCTCTCCCCTTCCTCTCTCTTTTCCTCTCCAGTTCTCCCTCTCCCCCACTTTCTTCGCCATGCCAATTCAAGCCCAGTGTAGCTCGATACGAAGGCATGCCAAACCATACCACCGGCTAGCCAACACGAGATCCAATTTCAATTTTACGAATCTTGCTTGCAATCAATTTTGGCTAGAACACATCATGCAAATATGAACTCCAATAGGCTCATATGAAATTCCTATGTTCCACTACAAAGAGAAGGAAAATATGATGGAAAGAGAGAGGAATCTCTCCCTTTTGTCAGATAAAGATGTGTAGTAGAGGTGAGAGAGTACCAAAAAATGACAACTCCTTATGCCATAGGGAGACGGAAAGAAAGGTAATGATGAATGACTAAGACAGAGGACTAGTATGTTGCATTTGTTACAATTATGTTGTATATGAATCTATGACAAATGCCTATAACAAAAATATGCAATTAAAGAAGAGAAGTAAATCAAGTCGATAAAGCTATCCATATCATCTCCATCTTTTTCCCTTTCCCTAATCTAGATGTTTTCACCAAGATCCTTTTACTTCATGTTGGGGATAAATCCACGCCTACCGAAGTTCGGCTAAGATTCCGACTAAAGTAGTTCCGTCTGGTTGCGGTTATAGACACTGAACCTCAACCCGCAAGAATATTCAAGCTCTGAATCATTCTGAAATGGCCAACCTCCGACATTGTAGCCAGAGAATCTGATTGACCGGAAAGACCGATTTTGGATTCAACAAGACATCGCGGATTCCTTCTCTAGGCAAGCTTGAACAGTCAATACCGCCCTAGAGAACCAGCCAAGTCTCCAGCACCTGTGCATCCCATTCGACCGATCTTCCTCCAACAACCGAACCCCTCTAGTAGCCGAACTCCTCCAACAGGCAAACTCCTTCCGAATTCTCCCAACAGGCGGACTCCTCCAGCAGCCGAACTCCTTCCGGACTCCTCCAGCAGCCGAACTCCTTCCGGATTCCCCCAACAGGCGAACTTCTCTAGCAGCCGAACTCCTTCCGGACTCCTCCAGCAGTTGAACTCTTTCGGAACTCCAACAGGCGAACTCCTTCCGGATTCTCCCTAGTAGTTGGGTTCCTCCATCAGGCGAATTCTTCCTCAAGTTTCTCCTCCAGAAGAGCTGTGCGCAGATCTCTCCAGCAGGTCAACTTCCTAATTCCAGAAGAGTCACTTCTCCTACACAAATCCAGCCTCGGACACGGCATGAACCGATCCACACCCGGACTACCTTAGAGGAGTCCGAACTCCTCTAAAATTGATATAGCTCAAAGATCATCACCAACCGACGCCTACTCCTCCGAACTTTGACTATCAAATCTCAAACGGACAGGCACCTCGCGACAACAGACACTATCCTCCGTAACAAACTCCACGTGGCCCCGAGCGGCCCACTACCAGACGGTTACGGCTGTCGCTATCAGTTTGTTATAGGCTCCGTCTATAAAAGGAACCCTCCAGATACATTTTCTCTAGGCTCTCTTCTCCTTCTCAATACTCTGCAACTCTCTCGACTGAGTACTCCATTTCTGCTGGACGAAAGAACTGACTTGATCGTCAGAGGGTCTTGCCGGAGCCACCCCCTCAGGCTCTGGACGTGACTTGTTTTGCATATCACCGACGGTGATCTCTTCTTCTCCGACTCCGGCGCTTCTCCGACGACGACCAAATTTTGTACCAACAAGACCGATTTTGGATTCGACAAGACGTCGCGGATTCCTTCTCTAGGCAAGCTTGAACAGTCAATACCACCCCAGAGAACCAACCAAGTCCCCAGTACCTACGCATCCCATTCGGCCGATCTCCCTCCAACAGCCGAACTCCTCCAATAGGTGAACTCCTTTCGGATTCCCCCAACAGGCGAACTCCTCTAGCAGCCGAACTCCTTTCGGACTCCTCTAGCAGCCGAACTCCTTTCGGATTCTCCCAACAGACGAACTCCTCTAGCAGTCAGACTCCTCCAACAGCCAAACTCCTTCCGGACTCCTCCAACAAGCAAACTCCTTTCGGATTCTCCCCAGTAGTTGGGTTCCTCCGTCAGGCGAATTCTTCCTCAGGTTTCTCCTCTAAAAGAGCTGCGTGCAGATCTCTCCAGCAGGTCTACTTCCAGATTCCAGAAGAGTCTCCTCTCCTACACAAATCCGACCTCGGACACGGCATGAACCAACCCACACCTGGACTACCTCAAAGGAGTCCGAACTCCTCTAAAATTGATATAGCTCAAAGGTCATCACCAACCGACGGCTACTCCTAACTTTGACTATCAAATCTCAAACGGACTGTCATCTCGCGATAATAGACACTATCCTCCATAACAAACTCCACGTGGCCCCGAGTGGCCCACTACCAGACGGTTACGGCTGTCGCTATCAGTTTGTTACGAACTCCGTCTATAAAAAGAACCCTCCAGATACGTTTTCTCTAGGCTCTCTTCTCCTTCTCAATACTCTGCAACTCTCTCAATTGAGTACTCCATTTCTGTTGGCCGAAAGAGCTGACTTGATCGTCGGAGGGTCTTGCCGAAGCCACCCCCAAGCTCTGGACGAGACTTATTTTGCAGGTCACCGGCAGTGATCTCTTCTTCTCCGACTCTGGTGCTTCTCCGGCAATGACCAGATTTTGCACCAATAGGATTGGCACTAGAGGAAGGGCCCTCTGTTCGTGAGGTTTTCTTGTTCTTAAAGGAGTGCTCAGCAGCGATCTCTCTTCTTCTTCTCTAGAGCCCTTCCCGGAAAAAAATGCCTCTCAGGAAAGCTTCAACCCGGCGGTCAACGGCCTCTGCAACCAGATCCTGTCCAGATCTATCCGCTCCCACTTCAGCTCCGACAACTCAAGCTCCACCTGCAGCCATGGTGGATGCTTAGCAGTTCAACCTGCTAGCCCAGCAGGTTCGCGATCTCACGAAGGCGGTACAGGCCATGCAGCGGCAAACTCCAACATCAATTCGATCGGAGCAGGCTTCTCCGGAGCCCCATGATCCGGTCTGGGGACGGCCGACTTGGGCTAGCCGGTCAGTGACCTCCGAAAAGGGGAAGCAGAGAACCGAGAGCCCCTGCTCTGATCATGACTCTACCCCTGGGGGAACTTTGCCTCCATTCAGCCAAAAGACCTTAGAAATCCACGATCGAGAGGATCTGAATCGAAAACTACAAGAGATGACCCGACGGATCAAAGAACTCCGCCATGCTCCCCCCTCTCATGATAGTGATATCTGTACCAATCCTCTTTTCTCTCAGCGCATCATGCAGATACCGATCCCGCCGAACTTCAAGCTTCCTCAATTCGAGAGCTACGACGGGACCTTCGATCCGGTTGATCACCTAGAGGCCTTCCGAACGATGATGCTACTCCAAGGCGCACCAGATGCCATTCTCTGCCGAGCCTTCCCGTCTACCCTGAAGGAAGCCGCCAAGAACTGGTACTCGGCCCTCAAGCTGAATACCATCTTCTCTTTTGACCAAATGAGCCATCAGTTTACGGCTCATTTTGTTAGTAGTCGACATCCCAGGCAGGGCTCGGAATCCCTCATCAACATCAAGCAACAAGAGGAAGAATCCATCCGAGCTTTTGTTAATTGATTCAATGCTGCTACGCTAGAGGTCCGAAACCTAAACCAATCTGTTGCGATGGCCACGCTAAAGGGCAGCCTTAAGAAGAATAATCTGTTGTTCTCTCTGAAGAAGTACCCCAAGGATTTTGTTGATATGCTAACGCGGGTTGAAGGGTATGCCCGAGCGGAAGAGGCATTCAAGGCCAAGGGCAATGAAGCCGTTGGAGAGCAGCGAGTTGGCGAGCCGGGCAGGCCCGCTGAGGAAGGAAAGCCGAGTGAAGCTCGGCAGCGCTCCCAAACTCCCCCTGAGCGCAAGCGAGCCCGAACTCCTCCCCGGGCTCGAAAGCAGGGAAGCCCTGATAGAAGGGCGCGGTAGGGTTCCCCCCTCCGAAGGTTCCACAATTATGCCCCCCTCAATGCTCCAAAAACGCAAGTGCTGATGGAGATTAAGGAGCAGCTGCCGAGGCTCGAAAGAATGCACTCCCATCCTGGCAAACACAACCCAAACAAGTTCTGCCTCTATCATCGTGACCACGATCACAATAATAAAGAATGTATTCAGCTCTAAGACGAGATCGAGGAGCTCATCAGGCGAGGCAGAATCGACCGATTCCTATGGCGTCGGCCTGAAGGGCGGAAAGATCAGCCAAGGGCATTGCTGCAACCAGAACCACAAAGGGAGGAGCAGCAGGCAAATCGGCCATCCCTTGGCATCATCAACACCATCTCTGGGGGACTTCAACGAGAGGAGGCTAGCGGGTCAGCCGAGCTCCGGAAGAGGCGGAGAACTGAAGAGCCCATCGCTTTCACCGATGAGGATGCTCAAGGAGTCCAGTTCCCGCACAATGACGCGGTTGTAATCTCTTTAAACATTGCCGACTATGATGTGCGCCGCGTTTTGATAGATAATGGAAACTCTGCTGATATTTTATTTTATGATGCTTTCTCAAAAATGTCCTTACTCAATAACCACTTGGGACCTATGAACTCCCCGTTGGTAGACTTCACTGGCGATGCCATGCCAGTTGAGGGCATAATGACTTTGACTGTGACTGCAAGGCAACGCCCAAAGCATGTTAACGCACAGGTCGATTTTCTAGTTGTAAAGGCTCCATCTGCCTACAATGCTATTTTCGGCCGACCTGGTTTGAACGCGCTCCGAGCAGTGGTGTCAACTTATTATCTAAAGGTGAAGTTCCCAACAAGCTGCGGAATTGGAGAGGTTAGGGGAGACCAGGCATTGGCAAGACGCTGTTACTCCATTGCCCTACAGAAAAACATCTAGTCCGACCTTTGTCCTGTTGATGGGCTGGATGTCCGTGACGACCTTATCGAGGAGCGGGACGAGCCTATGGAGGACCTCGTATCTATGCCCTTAAACAACAGGAGTGCGGAGTACACTGTGCAGATCGGCTCCAACTTGGGAGACGAGGTTTGGAAGCAACTCGTCACCTTCCTCAGGAAGAACGCAGACGTCTTCGCCCGGTCCCAGCGGATATGCCAGGAATTGATGCTAAGATCATGGAACATCGGCCGGCCGTTGATTCTAGGTATCGGCCGACAGTTGATCCTAGGTATCGGTCAGTAAAAGAGAAGATGCGCAACCATGCCCTGGAAAGGCATAAAGCAATTGCAGAGAAGTAGGCAAGCTCCTCAAAGCTGGATTCATCCGAAAAGTTAACTATCCGAGCTGGGTCTCAAATGTGGTTCTCGTAAAAAAGGCAAATGACAAGTGGAGGATGTGTATAGACTTCAAAAAGCTGAACAAAGCCAACCTAAAAGACAGCTATCCTCTACCCAGGATTGATCAACTGGTAGACGCAATCTCGGACCACGAGCTCCTCACCTTCATGGACGCCTTTTCCGACTATAACCAACTACGGATGGCATCGGAGGACGAGGAGAAAACCGCTTTTGTTACTGACCGTGGTCTTTACTATTACAAGGTTATGCCTTTTGGACTCAAAAATGCAAGGACAACGTACCAGTGCCTGGTCAACAAGATCTTCAACGAGCAAATCGACCGCAACATGGAGATGTATGTGGATGACATGCTCGTCAAAAGCCAAGCTTCAATAAACCACATCGCCGACCTCGAAGAGACCTTCAATGCACTCAAGAAGTACAAGATGAAGCTGAACCCGATCAAGTACGTCTTTGGTGTGACCTTAGGAAAGTTTCTGGAATTTATGGTGTCAAGGCGTGGGATTGAAGCAAATCCAGAGAAAATCTGAGCTATTCAAAAAATGACTGCTCCAAAAATAATCAAAGAAGTTCAGCGCCTGACTGAAAAAGTGGCGTCCCTAAATCGCTTCGTCTCGAGATCGACCGAGAGATGCATGCCCTTCTTCCAAGTTCTCAAGCAACCAAAGAACTTCTGCTAGACAACGGAGTGCCAACGAACATTTGGGAGCTCAAAAACTACCTCAGCTTACCCCCACTGCTGGCAAAGCCTGAATCCGGAGAAGAATTATTCTTGTACCTAGCAGTCTCCCCGACGGCCTTGGCAGCAGTCATGGTCAAGGAGAAAGCGAAAATGCGGCGACCAGTCTACTACGTAAGCCAGGTCATGAGGGATGCAGAGACCAGATACTCTAAGTTAGAAAAATTGACTTACTCTCTTCTAATTGCTACCGAGAGACTCCAACCTTACTTTCAGGGGCACACCATAACGATCCTCACGGATCAACTAATAAAAGCAGTCCCTCATCGAACGGATGCTTCCGGAAGAATCGCAAAATGGACAATCGAGCTCACGAAGTTTGACATCAATTATCGATCCTGACCATCGATCAAAGCTCAAATATTGACAGATTTTGTAGTAGAATGTACCATTCCAGATGAAGCCGAGCTTGAACAGAATGAAACCGGCATCTCATGGTTGCAACTGAGCCTCCCCAAAGAGAGTGCCGACCTTTCCGAAGATTTTTAGGCCCTGTACGTGAATGGTTCGTCCAACGCCGTTGGAGAAGGCGCGGGGTTGGTCTTGGTCAACCCTAAGGAAGTCGTCGCCGAATATGCACTACGCTTCGAATCCCCTACAACTAATAATGGGGCCGAATATGAAGCGCTGATCGCAGGGTTAAAAATAGCAAGAGAGTTAAAAGTAGATCAGCTTCAAGTCTACAGTGATTCTCAATTAGTGGTCGGCTAAGTTAGTGGCAACTATGAAGCACGGGAGGAAAGTATGATGAAATACCTTGAGAAAGTAAAGAATTTGGCTCCGGCCTTCGACAGTTTTGGCATTCAACAGATTCCAAGGGCAGAAAATATAAGAGCCAACCTTCTCTCTAAATTGGCCACTTTAGCCCCAGCCGAACTATCCAAAGAAGTATTTTTTGAAACTCTAAAATGCCCAAACTCAGAGGAATCACAGCTTGTTATGCAGATGGAGCACGAGCCGAACTGGATTGACCCGTTAGTTGCCTATCTCAAAGAGGGAGTACTTCCTCATGATCCAAAAGAAGCTCGAAAACTCAGGAATCAAACCTCCCGGTATGTTTTGTATGAGGGCAAGTTGTATAAAAGGTCGTATTCGCTACCACTTTTGAGATATCTCCGACCTTCAGAGGCCGACTTCGCATTATGGGAAGTGCACGAGGGAATTTGTGAAAATCATGTACGAGCCAGATTCCTGTCACAAAGACTACTTCGACAAGGGTACTATTGGGCGACCTTGTATCACGACTCTATAAAGTATGTCAAAAAATATGACCACTGCCAGAGAAATGCAAACATACAAAGACAGCCGGCATCCGAGCTTACTCCACTAAGCACACCTTGGCCATTTGCGCAGTGGGGAATAGATATACTTGGCCCTTTTCCAATGGCATCCAAACAACGGAAGTTCCTCTTGGTTGCGATCGACTACTTCACCAAATGGGTCGAAGTCGAACCACTAGCAAAAATTACTGAGGCCAAGGTACGGAACTTCGTCTAGAAATCAATCGGTGGACCACGGTGAACTCCCTTCCAAGAGGCGAATCTTCTCTTCCGCCTTCTTGAGATTAGCTTCTAGAGAGCCGATCTTCGCTATGAGCACCCAAGACTTGTCGCTCGCGCTCTTCTGAAGTTCGGCGAGCTCCTCAAAATTTTCTTTCCGAATGCTGAAGCTCGCTACGTCCTTCATGTGTAAACTTCGGAGGCAAGTGACTTCCTTAATCACCTTCGCAGCATTTTTTCGAGAGGCCTGAAGGTCGACCTCAACTCTCTTCAATCTTTTTCTCAATTGGTAGACCTTCTTCAAATCCTTTATCAAAGGCTTGAACGAAACCCCCTGAGGTAAGGGGTCGGCGTCAACTAGAGAAAGGAGGTCGTGGCCCTGATCGATAGAGACGTTCTAAATTACAATGCAAAGTGTAAAGGAAAGGAAGGATTTGCTCTCATTACTTGAAATATGTTTGGTACGCCAAAAAAAAAAGAGAGGGTACATAGATGTCAAAAGTTTAGACCTCAGATGGCTCGCCCACTGGAGAGGTCGGGACATTCTCGACCGGCTCTAGCCCTTGGGCAGGCTTGGATGCTACACCTGTGAATTCAGGAGCGACCTCGGCATCAGCGCGTGAAGGGCCGGCTCTATCCTCTAGCTCTTCTAGGAGGAGATCCAGATCGATGTTGGGAAAATTCTCGGCGACTCACCCCATGCAAACCTGGAACCCTTCCAAGAAGGCTTCCTAGGCAAAGTCTATTTTGACGTCCTCCATATCCTTGGAGGACTTGAAGTTCTACACAGCCCTTTCCATGGTAGTGCTAACCTCCTCTTGTGCCTTCCTTTTCTCCTCCTTTTCCAGGGCTAGCTCGGCCCTCAACTTTGCCATCTCGCCACGCTCCTCTCTCAGTTCATTCTGAAGACGTTCGACTTCAAACGAATGGATCTCCGAGGCGACCTTTAGAACGTCAACCTCAGCCCGAGCCTTCTCTCGGCTTTTGCGCAAACTTCTTCCAGGGCTCTAGAAGCTTCGGCCCGATTGTGGCTTGCTGCTTCGGAGTGGGCAAAAAGGTAGTGTCCCAGCTGCAAAACACACAACAAATCAAAATCATAAAAGATCCCAGTTTCAAAGCTTAATGGGCATGAAGTCAAAATCAGAATGAACCACTTACCTCCAGAAAGGCAGCAAATGATTCGTCGAACCTCTCGACGTCGTCCTTTTGGCGCATCCTTTCAACGATGTAGGGAAGGACGCTCCCCTCCATTAGTGACTGGATGACCTCTCGATCGTCCAGGGAACCCTGTTCTTGGCCAAGATCCTCTCCTTCGGAGCTCTTAGCCTTCCGCCCGACCTTCTTGCCGACGGCCCTCTTCTTCTTCTTCTCCATAGCTCCCTCTTGCCGAATAGGAGCAAGAAGGACGACCTCATCAGACAGGGTGGGCTTGGCACGGTAGCAGTGGGTTCAAGGGCCGATCCAGACCAAACCGACGTAGCCCACCTTGACTCTCCAATCCGGGCCTTCTTCTATGGTTCGCCAGAAGAACCGCCCTTCCTTTTAAGAGTCCAAACCTCCTTCATCAAGCAGTTCCGTTCCTTAAGGGTCATTTCTACAAAGACAAAGTTAGAAGATCAGAAAAATGAATACCATCCAACCGGCTGAATATCACAAACTACCTATCAGGTTAAGAGGACTGAGGCCGAAATTGAACAAGATTTGCTCGTCCGAGAGTCTAAGGATTGGTGGAGCGTCAAAGGACTTCAGCTTATCGGCCGAGCTCCGATCTTCATTTTCTAGCCCAGGAGCTCAGCGAAACGATTCCCTTACCTCGCCCCATGCAGGTAGCCCTAGTTCTAGGGTGGGATGGGAAACGAAGAAGAACTTTTCCTTCCAGCCGTGAACGGAGGAAGGGGCACCTTTAAGCAGTCCCTTCCTCCCGAACTGTGGAGACACATACCACCAATCCTTAGCGGTGGGGTGATATTTAAAGATAAAAAAATTGCGGAACAGGGAAATGATAGGTCGGATGCCTGCCATTGTGCACAGGAAGAGGAATCCTATGATAAATCTAAAGGAGTTCGGAGCCATAGCAACAAAAGAATATTAAGAAACCTAAATAAGTTAGCTATGAAAAAAGGTAAAGGTAACCTAAGCCCAGCCCGAAAGGTTTCGATATATAGATAGATTCGGCCAGGAGGAGAGGAGCAAGCTCGGTCATCAGGCCCAGGGAGTTCGAGCTCGTACTCAGGAGGAATTCCAAACCGAATCCTACTTAAGGAAAGGTCGTTTGGCCGAAGTCTACAAGAAATGGTTGCAGGCACAAAAGGACGGGCCAATCCCAAGGGTTCGGCCTCCTCAGGAGGCAGGTTCGTCAAGCTTAAAGGGGCCGGACTCTCAGAACAAGTCGACTAAAATCCCTCACTAGACATTTGGATCAAGGTAAAATCAAGAAATTATCTAAAAAATCAAAAAAAAACGAGACGTTCAAGCTTCGATAAGAACGAGAAAGTAAGAATGCAGAGATAATCCGAAAAGTGTTGGAAAGCTAACCTAAATTAGTTAGGAAGAACAAGAAGATGGCGAACGGAGCAAGAATCGAAGAAAGATACGCCGAAAACCAAAGAAGCTTGGGCTCTCGCTCGGGACGAAGAAGGAAACCAGAGGGAGGAAAGGAAGATTTCAAAAGTAGGAACTCGGAGGAGGATGGCAGGCTTAAGTAACCCCTGGAGCCCAGAGCAGTTATGATTGCAAATTTCCTTCAGCCGATCTCTGATCGACGTGTGTCCCACTCAACATGGCATAAAGCTTCCAACGGACAGACTCTTAATGGAGCTGTACTTCGAGCAGACTTCTGACGGGGAATTCGGAAAACGTCTCTTCGAGTCGCCGTGCATATACAAAGCTCCGACGCCAGCCTAATTAAGCCAAAACATCTCGTCCCACCTAAAAGCGGGAAACCCAGCAGGACCGAAAAATCCTTCAAACTTCAGCAGTCTCCATCTTACTCCCATCCTTCGAACTTCGAACTCGGGAGTAGGAGGCTAGTGTTGGAGATAAATCCACGCCTACCAAAGTTCGACTAAGATTCTGACTAAAGCAGTTCCGTCTGATTGCGGTTATAGAAACTAAACCTCAACCCGCAAGAATATTCAAGCTCTGAATCATTCTGGAATGGCCAACCTCCGACACTGTAGCTAGAAAATCTGATTGACAGAGAAGACCGATTTTGGATTCGACAAGACATCACAGATTCCTTCTTTAGGCAAGCTTGAATAGTCAATACCGTCCTAGAGAATTGGCCAAGTCTCCAGCACCTGCGCATCCCATTCGACCAATCTTCCTCAAACGACCGAACCCCTCTAGCAGCCGAACTCCTTCTGGACTCCTCCAATAGGCGAACTCCTTCCAGATTCCCCCAACAAGCGAACTCCTCGAGCAGCCGAATTTCTTCCAGACTCCTCCAGCAGTCGAACTCCTTTCGGATTCACCCAACAGGCAAACTCCTTTAGCAGTCGAACTCCTTCCGAACTCCTTCAGCATCCGAACTCCTTCCGGACTCCTCGAACTCCTTTCAGACTCCTCCAACAGGTGAACTCCTTCCGGATTCTTCCTAGTAGTTGGATTCCTTCATCAGACAAATTCTTCCTCAAGTTTCTCCTCCAAAAGAGCTGCACGCAGATCTCTCCAGCAGGTCTACTTTCTGATTCCAGAAGAGTCTCCTCTCCTACACAAATCCAGCCTCGGACACGGCATGAACCGACCCACACCCGGACTACCTTAGAGGAGTCCGAACTCCTCTAAAATTGATATAGCTCAAAGGTCATCACCAACCGACGCCTACTCCTCCGAACTTTGACTATCAAATATCAAATGGACTGGCATCTCGCGACAACAGACACTATCCTCCGTAACAATCTCCACGTGGCCCCAAGCGGCCCACTACCAAACGGTTACGGCTGTCGCTATCAGTTTGTTACAGGCTCCGTCTATAAAAGAGACCCTCCATATACGTTTTTTCTAGGCTCTCTTCTCCTTCTCAATACTCTGCAACTCTCTCGACTGAATACTCCATTTCTGTTGGCCGAAAGAACTGACTTGATCGTCGGAGGATTTTGTCAGAGCCACCCCAGACTCTGGATGAGACTTGTTTTGTAGGTCACCGACGGTAATCTCTTCTTCTCCGACTCCGACACTTCTCCGGCGATGACCAGATTTTGCACCAACAAGACCGATTTTGGATTCGACAAGACGTCACGGATTCCTTCTCTAAGCAAGCTTGAACAGTCAATATCATCCCAGAGAACCAGCCAAGTCCCCAGCACCTGCGCATCCCGTTCAGCCGATCTCCCTCCAACGGTCGAACCCTTCTAGCAGCCGAACTCCTTTCAGACTCCTCCAACAGGCGAACTCCTTCCGAATTCCCCCAACATACGAACTCCTCGAGCAGCCAAACTCCTTCCAGACTCCAGCAGTCAAACTCCTTCCGAACTCCTCCAACAAGCGAACTCCTTTCAGATTCTTTTCAGTAGTTGGGTTCCTCCGTCAGACGAATTCTTTCTCAGGTTTCTCCTCCAGAAGAGCTGTGCGCAGATCTCTCCAGTAGGTCTACATCCTAATTCCAGAAGAGTCTCCTCTTCTACACAAATCCGGCCTCAGACACGGCATGAACCAATCCACACCTGGACTACCTCAGAGGAGTCCGAACTCCTCTAAATTGATATAGCTCAAAGGTCATCACCAACCGACGTCTACTCCTCCAAACTTTGACTATCAAATCTCAAACGGACTGTCACCTCACGACAACGGATACTATCCTCCATAACAAACTCCACGTGGCCCCGAATGGCCCACTATCAGACGGTTATGGCTGTTGCTATCAGTTTGTTATGGGCTCCGTCTATAAAAAAGACCCTCCAGATACGTTTTCACTAGGCTCTCTTCTCCTTATCAATACTCTGCAACTCTCTCGACTGAGTATTCCATTTCTGTTGGCCGAAAGAGCTGACTTGATCGTCGGAGGATCTTGCCAGAGCCACCCCCAGGCCCTGAACGATACTTATTGTGCAGGTCACCGGCGGTGATCTCTTCTTCTCCGACTCCGACGCTTCTTCGGCGACGACCAGATTTTGCACCAACACTTCATATCTTCTTAAGGTTTAAACCCCTAGTTTTCTTTCTATTAAAAGGCACTACTCTTATCTTCTCAGGTTAAGCTATCATATTGACATATCCTTAAGTTATGTCTACCCATCTAAATAAATAAATAAAAAAAAGAATAAAATCATTATACCATTAGAAAAACGTGAGTGCACAGAAACACATACAACACATATTACAATATCACAATAAGCACATTTTCTTCAAAATAAAAAAATAAAAATTTAGAACTGAACAAGGCAGGATGAACGGCACATATCATCAGTATATAGATGTAGAACCTACTAATTATATCGAGGATAAACACAATTGGCCTAGTAGTAAGAAAATGAAAGAGATTGCTCCTTTATTAACAAAAACAAGACAAGAAGGAAAACACATTGCAGCCATATATTCCAATTCCATCGTCTGAACATCCAATAATGGGAAAACTTCACAAACAAGTAGAAATATAGATGGCACAATCAATTCGCACAAGAGGGCCTGAAGAGCACCACAGTTTGTATTATTTTGTCCAGATTTCAAGTTGCAAGCCTTGCTTATGCGTTATTTGAAGTTTTAAAGCACTCAATCTAATGCTTCCTCTGTGGATAGACTTTCTAAAGAGGAGCTGCAACACTGGAGTATTAACCAGCAATTCAAGTTCAGTATACTGAACTGAGTCCAAATTCAGAGTGCAGTATCAGACCAATAAGTTGTACAGAGGAACTAGTAATAATACCAAAACAACAGGACGGCTGTTTCATTCCAAGATTAGAAGAAGATTTTTTCTTTTTCCAAAGCAGAAGGCAAGAAAAAAAAAAACTGCTAAGTTCGAAGCCAGGACGCACATTTTTGCGATGCGGATCATCACTTCACTTGCCGAAGAGCAAGCTCATGATGCTTCTGAATACCTGGCCTCGCTTGCTGAGGTTTTCTCTGACCGCCTTCTCATCCGGCACGAACCCCTTCCCTTTCACCTCCTCCAGCAGCGCCCTGGCGTCGTCCGTTCTGTCCCCCTTGACGTACGCCTCGAACACGACCAGATAGGTGGCGGTGTTGGGCCGCATCCCCTTGGCGATCATCTCCAGCAGGTACTTGCGGGCCTCGGGGAGCCTGCCGTCCCTGGCGAGACCCTTGATAAGGACGGTGTAGGTGTAGGCGTTGGGGAAGACGCCGGAGGCGAGCATGCGGTCGAAGGTGCGGAGGGCGTCCTTGGAGTGGCCGCCGGCGTTGGCATAGGCCTCGATGACGGCGGTGTGGGCGACGACGTCGGGCATGGTGCCCTTGTCCTTGATGACGGAAAAGAGCTCGAGGGCCTCGTGGGTGAGGCCGTCCTTGGACAGGGCGTCGAACATCTTGATGGCGTGGTTGGTGAGGCCCTCGCTGCGCATCTTGTGGAAGATCTCCTGGAGGTTGGCCGGGTCGCTGGGCTCCTCGATCACCGGCTTCTTTCTGAAGGGGTCGTAGGGAGGGGGAAGATTGCGGCTCTTGTCGTCAACCGTCGTCGTCTTCTTCTTCGACTTGGCGGTAGTGGTGCCGTCGTCGCCGTCGTTCTCGTCGTCGGACCAGTCGAAGGAGGTGGTGGGATTGGTCACGCTGGAGCCCGAGGAGGAGGCGGCGGAGAAGCCGCGGGCGGAGAGGGAGAGAGGAGGTCTGGTCTTGGGGGTAGAGCAAGGGATTAGCAGGTGGCGGTGGAGGTAGTGGGGTTTTAGGAAGAGGAGAGGTGCGGAGAGGGAGAGAGAGGAGAACGAATGGAAGCGGCGAGAGGAAACGGTGAATAAGAGAAGGAGGTGATAGCAATGAGAGGAAGAGGAGGAGAGGAAGGAACGAGGAAGAATTGCCCCGGCTGCGCCAGTCAGCGCCATGGACGGAGAGGGGTGGGGGTCTCGTGCACTGATCAAACCAGACGGGCAGAGACAGAGAACCGAGCTAGCTTTAACTAAGTCTCACCTCCAGGCTGCAGCAACCGGACGGACCGACCCGGTAATCCCTCTGTTCATGAGTTTAGTCTCTAGATTTGGAGTTAATTCATCTAAGTCGACCCGATCTATTCTGGAACAACAGTAAAAAGATGTACGATACATAAATATTGAGCCGGAAAAAGTGTCATTGCTACTGACAAACTACGGATTCGAGGTCGATTGAAAAATAATGCCGAAGAAGTATTAGAGCAACACATGAAAAAAAAAAAAAAAAAAAAAAAACGATCAAATTATTTAAAAATCTTACAATATTCAAGTCAATAATTTTAAAAAAAATAAAAAATTTTGAAAAAAATATATCTTAAAATTTTTGCTTCTTTTTTATTTATGACAAAGAAATTAAAGTTCCGTATACAATGATAACATAAATATCTCGGATCAACTAAATTAATGTCCGAACTACCTCGGATCGAACATCATCATGCCAAGATAAGGAGTTCGCCCTCATATCCTCCGACCCAAAGGATGAGTCGAGGCGTATTTTCGAGCTATTCTCTTCGATAACATTCAAACCTCTTAAACCGCCTCAAATAAACAGCTCTTTAGCATACTCAGCGATCCTTTTCGAGGATAAGCAGCAATTCGGCTATAATCTAACCACGATCGAACTGTTTCTCACTTACTTTAAATTTATGAGAGTAGATAAGACATCCTAATCACATTGGCAACAGCCTTTTCTCTCTAGGAAAACGATCTTAATCTCCGAATGGCATGATTAGCGGACCGAAATCAGCGGGACAACATAACGCCAGCAAAACATCTCTCCTATAAATATCACAAACCCTGAGGATTTAGGTAAGCAAAAAATCTCTCTCAGAGAACTCGTTATTGCTTCATTATTTTCTGCTGATTTGAGTGTCGAATGATCCTTATCGTAATCAAATCTTTCAGCTCATATTTTATTTTACAAGTCACTCCAGCACTCCTATGCAAGACCGATCGCTCCTCCCGCGAAGCATATAATTTCAAGCAACAACAGATAGAGGAAGGGTTAATCTTTTGAACATGCCACCTAGAAAGGCATCGTCTCATCTCACTAACGTTGTCGCCTCTTATCAGATGAATCTTCGGGCTGACGATCATGTCTAGGCCTCGGTGGTAGAAGCCTCTCCATCAACTAAACCGATCTCGATGACGATGGACCAATTCAACCTCCAATAGGTTAACACCTTGACGACCGTCGTCCAAACGATCTAAACTACATTCGCACCCCCTCCAACGATACTGCAGCCAAGCCAAGCCACCCCTGCACCACCTACTTTGGTGCAGTCCGTACCTCCTTTGGTGGTTTCGATCGTGCCCCCAACGATGGCACCACCTCAACTGCCGATCTTCCAACCGCAACCACAAGCCATGCCTTCTCAGACGCTCTCTCAAAATCTGAGGAGACAAATCTATCAACGATCTTCCAGCTCACAATCAATGCATGACTTGACTCTTGGTCGCCGCTCTCCCCAGCAATCCGAGGCATACACTGTCTAAAATTTAATTAGGCTTCAAGAGCTCGACAAGCGAATCAAAGCGATTAATAAAGGTTCTTCTTCTAGACCATATGACAGGTTTGGCGACGTGCATCCCTTTGACGAGAGGATAATGAAGGAGCTGCTACCCCCAAACTTTAAGCTGCCTCAGTTAGAGACCCACGATGGAACCACCGATCCTGTCAATCATGTTGAAACTTTTAAGATAGCATTGCTCTTCCAAGGAGCATCAAATGCCATCCTCTATCGGACGTTCTCCGCTACTCTCAAGGGAGTAGCTGAAGAAAAATCCTAATTTTTCGGATCAGATTCGTTCAGATTTGATCAGATCAAGAGATATATTTCAAATTTTTTTTTTTTTAATCTATATCAGATCTAAGATGTTTTAGATCTGATTATTATTATTTTAAAAATTAAATAAAATCTAGATAAATTAAATCAAATTTAATTTACCTTGATATGGATAATCCTATTATCCATTGATGATCCTGTATGCAATAAAAGAGTCTGAATCTAGCCACACAAGTGCCTAGCCTCTACCGATATTCACTCAGACTAGATCTGGAGATCCTCTTCTTCTCTATCATGTCTCCAAAAATCAGATCTGGATCTGATCTGGAAGATCTTCAAAACTTTTTTTGAAGACAGCAGTCGTCCTTTGCAGTAGCACAGCCTTCTAGCTTTCAGTTGCCTTTCTTTGATCTGGATCACACCAACCAAAAATTCAAAACTCCTTTTGGACATGGAGAGGAAGGGGAGAAGGTGGTTTCGCGTGGAGGAAGAGGGGAGAGGCAGCCTTGGGCATGGGAAATTATGATTTCTTTCAATCACTTTCAATCGCTGTCTGGGTTGGGCGTAGGGTCTTATTTATAGACTGTCTGTGATTCCAACTTCTCTCTCTTCCAACCAATCACAACTCTTTAATGAAATCAGATTTAAAATCTGATTGGTGGGAATAGATCCCTTGGATTTCTCCTTAGAGGGTGCCTAACGACCAGTCAAAGTTGGTTCTTAGGAGAACTCTAATTGAAATCCAAAAAGGAGATGGAGTCCCTGTCCAACAGGTACTCCTAGGCGCCTCCAACTTGGGCACACGCCAAGGGTGGCATGCGCCCTCTTTCTTTCCAGGTTCTGGCAGAAGGACAGGTCTCCACCAGCTCTCCAATAGGTGCGTGACATATGGTCAAAAGTCAAAGTGTCAATGGTCAATATTTGACCAGTCAAAGATAGACTTTTGACTAAAGTCAAAGAACAAAAAATGGCAGGTGACCAAAAATGGCAGGTAATGTCTTATAAAATAAGAAAACCTTTTTTGACTTGGACAATCTCCAGTTAGACCATATGAAGGCTTTTGATTGAGCACAAACTCCTTTGGCTCAGTCAGGACAACTTATTTATGATAGCAAAAGAAAAACGTCAGATTCAATCGAGTGCTAGCATGATTTCCTTGAACCTAATTGAATCTCATTCAGATCAATTAAACTGGATCAGTTCAATTGATGATCACTAGATTCAAACCCTTGTTTGTGTGACCCAGTTAGGTTCAGTTTTGTATGGTAATGGGATATGTCATGATCTTTATCATCGACATCATCGAAACTCCTTTCGATGGATCAGAACTCTTCTGATTTGAACAGCTAGAATGATCGATCATCTAAATCATTCTAATTGCTTACAAAATCCACCAGTGACACCTAGCAGTAATATGGTGGGCAACCCATAGAAGTGAGG
>QRFJ01003458.1:187742-259124 GCA_006176705.1 Cocos nucifera | reverse complement strand
TTTTCTTCTTCTCATCTCTTCAAAACTCTATCGTCCTAAACTCTCTCTGAACTCTTTCCTCTTCTTCCCTTGCTCCG
The DNA here is from genome assembly GCA_006176705.1 of Cocos nucifera. Taxonomy (NCBI): domain Eukaryota; kingdom Viridiplantae; phylum Streptophyta; class Magnoliopsida; order Arecales; family Arecaceae; genus Cocos; species Cocos nucifera. The sequence continues at coordinate 259,047 of QRFJ01003458.1, read as the reverse complement.
CAGGTTCTCTCTTAAAACTCTCGTCCCCAAAACCTTTGTATTTTTTTTCTCTCTGCTCTCCCCCGGTCACAATAGCAATGCAGCCCCCCTTTTTATAAGCTAAGAGAGTGCTGCTTCGATGAAAATTCTCCACTGACATTAGGATTTAGAACTCCTGGAAACAATTAATAAGCCTAGATTAGTTTTGCGGTTGGATGGCGATCAGATACATCAAAAATCACTTTAAGAATCCTTTAAAATATCGCCCAGATCAACGTAGAAATTCCATGGCAGGCTGATCGAATCAGCTTTAGATGATTCTCTGGCCATCGGATCTACTTCAAGGGCTTCAGGCTTAATTAAAAATCGAAAAATCATTAGACATTGAGTCTTGATCGGGGCTGCTCTACCGTTCGTAAGTGCATGAGTTTCTAGCCATTGTCGACGTCAATCTCAATAAAAGACATCCATCGGAATCAGATAGAATTCTCAAATTGCCCTCCTATAGACTATGTGCGAGCCTAGTGTTGCGTGGACCAGTCACTTTCTTCAAGCCAATCGAAGATGTGCTTTCCTATGAAATTTCTTGAAATGCCCTCTATAGTGGTTCCACCATGCACACAAAATTCTTGACATTAGCATTGGCGTAGTGAAGTGAAAATCCTGATTTCCCGATCCAGGGTCTTTCCAGATTGATCAGATCAAGAGATATATATTCAAAAATTTTTTTCTGATCCCAATCAAGATCTTGATATATTTCAGATCTGATTGTTATTATTTGATAAATAATAAATTATAATATAGATAAATTTAAATTTGAATTTACCCGTGATTTGGGTAATCCTATTACTCTGTAGATGATCCTGATTGCAGTGGAGGTTCTGGATCCTAGCACGATAGCAGGGCTTCTGGCCTTCTACCGTATCTACTCGGGTTGGATCTGGGAGATCTCTTCTTTCTATCACGCCTCCAAAAATTAGATCTGGATCTGATCTGAAGGATCTTCAAATCTCTTTTTGAAGATCAGCCAGTCGTTCCTGTTGCAGCGTGCAGCCTTTTCTTTTGATCGCCTTTCTGTTTTTGATCTTGGAATGCACCAACATAAGTCCCAAACCCTTTTGGATGTGGAGAGGAGAGGAGGAGGAAGTTTAGCATGGAGGAGAGGGGAGTAGAGCAGCCTGGGGCATGGAAACTCTAATTGAATTTCATTAGCATCTGAGTTGGGGCAGGGTCTTATTTATAGACTAAGCGTGATCACTCTCTTCTCTTTCCTAGGTTTTTTTTTTTTTATTTTTCTTCTTCTTTTCTTCTTTCGATAATTAGGACATCGATCAAGGGATTTTTCTTCTTCTTCATCAAGTTTTCCTCACCAAGAGCAACGGACAACCAATTTCAGTAATTAAACAATCTAATTTCTTCATGCTTTTTATTTTATATGCTATTTTTAAACTTATTATCATAAACTAAATTTTTTTTTACTAAGGCTAAGGTGTAGCCACTCTTTTGATATAATATTCAGTATGATTTATTTTTAATTTTAAATTTTATTCATGAGGCGTATATAAATCTGATCTTAATGTTTTTAGATTACTGGCCATCTTCTAATTGATTTGATGAATATAGATATTATAGATCAAGTACATCTATGTTATTGCTTCTTGATTATACATCTTATATTATAAATCAAATTAGAATTCATATGCATGTGGAAATTTTAGTGCGCTTTGGATGCAGCGTATTTTAATTAGAGGATTTCATAAAACTTAATATATTAATATTTATTTAAATTATACCTGAACCAAAGGATAATTAATAAATATTGATAGTTTTGCTATGCTTGGACCAAAGGGTAGTAAATAAACTAGGAGACTCCATCATCACATGAAATAAAATTAATCTAATAACCTGAATATTGTATTGATTGAGTTAGTGAATCGATTGTCTTAGTAATCCATTGCTCTTAAATTTAAAATCCTAATAATTATGCTCTCTCTATTTTCTTAAAATTTTTAAATATTTTTTTATTTTATTCTTTAATTTTTTATTCTCATAAATCAATCTTCTTAATAAAGCATAGGAAAGAGCTTTTTAGTACTTATTTTTCAATCCTCTAAGGATGATACTCTACTCATTTACTTTATTACTTGATCGACTGGTTCATTTGCCATAGCTATAGATTAGCATGCATCAATATGGATAGCTTAATTAGGTCTAGCGATTGATCAAATCAAATCAAGAGTTAGTTAGATGGGATCAAGAGTGCTTAGATTTAACTAGCCTAATAGGATTAAGTCTGGATCAAGGTCGACTCACAGTCACATATGCTCGATCAAGTTAAGACCTAATTTGGCTTCGTGCTTGGAGCCTGGATTATAGGTCGACCCGATTAGTTCTGATCAAATAAATCGGTGTCTAAGGTAAGTTTGGCAGATACAACCAGTGGTCTTTAATTAAAAGCTACTTGATCTGAATGCGTTCACAGCAAGTTAATGGCATATTTCTCCCACTGATCTCACTTACCTGATCGATTGGATCGATCTAATTCTGATTTGAGGTGGCTAATGATTCGAGCTAACTCATGCCACTAGGTTAGTCATAATTGTTATGGCTAAATCAAGTCTAAGAGATCCTGAATCAAATTCTTTCCTAAGAAAAGATTAAGTCATGAGGTCTTCCACCATTGTAGTTGTGCGGGCCCTTCTCCGGGGTTGATTGTTCTCGACTAGTTAGGTTCAGTTGCACCGAGAAGATGCAACCATGTCTATTAGGCATTGGATGCTATAGGGCTGGAGGATGAGGTTGGGCTCAATATTTTAGGATACGGTGAGAGATCCAATCAAAAATTTGAGTCGTGCAAATGGTGGGTCTGACTTAACTAAGGAGTGGATCAATATTCTGGGCATACGGTGAGATTCATGAATTAGAGATCCAAGTTTGGGTGCACCATGATTAGAGAATCATTGAACAAGAGTTGTTCACTCATTGGCAATTGGCTCCCATCACCAATAACTGTTAGGTGAGGTGATGAGTCAGTTGGTGAGACCGCACCACCCACTAGAAATCAATTAATCATGTAGAAACTTTTCATATCTCTACTAGAGAGGAGTGTAGGGATCCGAGAAAATAGTGGGAGCTAATTTGTTTAAAAATAAAAAATCCCTAAATAAATTGGTCAAGTCATAATTACAGTATCTAACTAGAAATCTTTGACTCTCTACAGGAAAAATGTCTGCGTCCAACCCACTAGGCACGTATCCTAGACACCCACATAGACTGACTGGACCCAATTATAAAGATTGGCTCAGAAACTACAAAATCATTTTAGGGTTCCAAGAAGTTAACTTATGTATTGGACCAGGACCCTCCCACCTTACCAGCCTATTCCATCCACTGGAATAGAGAGCATCTCTGAAAAATGGATCGGACGAAGATAATAAGGCCAGATACTACATGTTGGGCTCGATGTCTGATGAGCTCCAGCGCCAACATGAAGATATCGGGACTGCTCGCCAAATGTTGGCTCACCTGCAGGAGATGTTTGGTGAACAGAGTCGCGCAGCCAAAATCAAGTCACGAAATGACTTTTTAAGGCTAAGATGCGTGATGGGCAGTCAGTCCAAGATCACTGTCTGACAATGATCAAGGACATGGAAGAGCTTGAGAAGCTCGGTGTGAAGTTAGACTTGGACCTGCAGAATGATATTATTCTTGCAATCCTTGACTGATGCATATGGGCAATTCATCATGAATTACCACATGCATAAACTTCACAAATGCACCTTGGCCGAACTTAATGAATATGCTGGTTACCGCTGAGCTTTCTATGAAAGATTCTAAAGGCTCAGTTCTTGCTATGGAACGGACTTCTCTCCAAAAGAAAGTCTTATGGAAAGAAAAAGAAGTCTGTGAAAAAGCAGAAAGGTAGGAAGGATGGGAAGAAGAAGAAGGAAGAGCCGAAGAAGAAGGCCGATGTCAAAGGAAAGTATTTTCCATTGCAACAGCGACGGCCATTGGAAGCGAAACTGCCCTACTTACCTGGCCACCCTGAAGAACAAGAAGAAGAAGGCAGGTCCTTCTGGAGGTATGCTCGTTATTGAGTCTAACCTTATGATTTCTTCTGCATCCAGTTGGGTGCTTGACTCTGGTTCTAGTGCTCATCTGTGCACTTCCATATGCAGGGTCTTGAGGATAGCAGGAGGCTGAGGGATGGAGACATGATCCTACGCATGTCAAAAATGGAGCAAGAGTTGCTGCAGTAGCCGTGGGAACATACCCTCTTCGATTACCATCTGGTTTAGACTTAGTTTTGAAAGACTGTTATTTTGTGCCTGCAGCTAGCAGGAATTTGATTTCTGTTTCATGCTTAGCACAAGAAGGTTATGTGATTACCTTCTTTAAGGACCATTGTAACATTCTTTATGAAAGAAATAAAATTGCAAATGGTTTCCTTATTAATGGTCTTTATCAGCTACATATTGATGTACCTGTATTTAACTATCGAGCAAAACGTGAATGCCAAACTAAATGACCTAGGGATAGTCCAAACGATAGATATCTATGGCACCTGAGATTAGGTCATATAGCAGAAGATAGGATTAACAAATTGGAGAAAAATGGGCTATTGAGAGTCCATTGACTTTTGAGTCATATCCAACTTGTGAATCTTGTCTTCAAGGCAAAATGACTAAACTCCCTTTTGTTGGACATGGGGAGAGGGCCACAGATCTCCTTGCCCTAGTACATACTGATGTGTGCGGCCCATTTGATGTGCCGGCTAGAGGCAATTTTGTCTACTTCATTATCCTTTATCCGATGATCTATCTAGGTATGGGTATGTGTATCTTATGAGACACAAGTCTGAAGCCTTTTGAAAAGTTCAAAGAATTCAGACATGAAGTAGAAAAGCAAACTGAAAAAACCCATTAAGGTTCTTCGATCAGATCGAGGAGGTGAATACCTTAGTCCGAAAATTCCTAGACTATCTCAAGGAAAATGGCATAGTCTCTCAATGGACTCCACCAGGAACACCTCAACTCAACGGGGTTTCAGAATGGAGAAATCGGACTCCTATTGGATATGGTTCGATCCATGATGAGCTTCACAGACCTTCCCTGATTTTCTTTGGGGACATTCATTAACTTAGCTTCAATCTATCTACTGAATAGGGTTCCCTCTAAAACCGTTCCTACCACACCGTATGAGATATGGCACGGTAAGAAACCAAGTCTGAGTCATCTCAGAATTTGGGGTTGTCCGGCTCATGTCAAAAGACAACAAGCGGACAAGTTAGAGTTTAGGTCCTTCAGAGCTCGATTCATAGGATATCCTAAAGAAGTCATTAGGATACTATTTCTACATTCCAGAAGACCACAATGTGATTGTGAGTCGACATGCCATCTTTCTTGAAAAATAGTTTATTCAAGATAGCGGCATTGGAAAGCAGATTAAGCTTGATGAGAAAGTCTCACAAGAATAATGAGCTAAGGACCAATTGGAATTCAAATCAGGTTGAGCCAATCCAAGAACACTACCTCCTCCACCTCGTAGATATAAGAGTTTTCCGTCCCCCTGAAAGATACTTAGGTATTATTTCAGAGGATGTAGAGAAAATGTTCCTCCTTACATAAAATGGTGCTCATGGTGATGATCCCAAAACCTACAACGAGGCGATATCAGATATCGACTCCGAGAAATGGCTTAGAGGCAATGCAGGTCAGATTAATTGACTCGATGCACTCAAACCAAGTCTGGACCTTGGTAGATCCACCAGAAGGTATAGTACCTATTGGGTGTAAATGGATCTTCAAGAGAAAGATTGGTGCAGATGGGAATGTGGAGACATTCAAGGCTAGACTAGTGGCAAAAGGTTATAGTCAACGCGAAGGCATTGACTATCAGGATACCTTTTCCCCATTGGCTATGCTAAAATCCATCCGCACATTGCTTGCTATTGCAGCCTATTTCGATTATGAAATATGGCAAATGGACGTGAAAACGGCATTCTTAAATGGATATCTTGAGGAAGATATCTATATGGAACAGCCGCTAGGTTTCACATCCAGTGATACTGATCACAAGGTTTGCAAGCTGCAAAGGTCCATATATGGACTTAAGCAAGCATCTCGGAGCTGGAACACTCGTTTATTTCAATGATGTGATCAAATTAAGTTTGGTTTCATCAAAAATGAAGAGGAACCATGTGTTTTCAAAAAGGTCAGTGGGAGCGCTGTTGTCTTCCTCGTATTGTACGTGGATGACATCCTCCTTATTGGGAATGATATTCCCATGTTGACAACAGTCAAAATATGGTTGTCCAAGGAATTCTCCATGAAAGACCTAGGTGAAGCATCCTTTATTCTAGGAATTAAGGTCTATAGGGATAGACCGAATAGGATGCTAGGACTTTCACAGAAGATGTACATAGAGAAAGTACTAAAGAGGTTTAGTATGGAAAACTCTAAGAGGGGATTAATACCCTTCAGACATGGTATTCATCTTTCCAAGAAGATGTGCCCCAGCACACCTGAGGAAATAGAATGCATGAGCAAGATCCCTTATGCTTCTGCAATAGGGAGCCTCATGTATGCCATGCTATGTACACGACCTGATATAGCCCATGCTGTGAGTGTCACAAGCAGATATCAGTCAAATCCAGGTGAAGAACACTGGACTTCTGTGAAATGTATCCTTAAGTACTTGAGAAGAACTAAGGATATGATGTTTGGTCTTTGGTAATGGAGAACTCCAAGTCCAGGGATACACAGACTCAGGACTTTCATGTCTGATATAGATGATCGAAAGTCGACATCTGGTAGTCTGTTTGTGTGCAAATGGTGGTGCTGTCAGCTAGGAAAAGTTTCCAAGCAAACATGATAGCAGATTCCACCATGGAAGCAGAATATATCGCTGCATCAGAAGGCTGCGAAAGGAAGCATTCTGGTATAAGAAGTTTGCTGCAGAAATTCAGAGTAATGCCATCAGATGCCATCTCTCTCTACTATGACAATAATGGCACCATAGCCCTTGCTAAGGAAATAAGGTCTCACCAGAAATTCAAGCATATTGAGCTGGCGATATCACCTCATCCACGATTACCTCGAGAAGGGATTACGTCGAGGTCAAGAGAGTCGACACTCCATAGATAATGTGGCAGACCCACTTACAAAGCCGTTGGGCCAGCAGAAGATCGAAGCCCACCTTGAGAAGATGGGACTTAGACTTGTAGCCAATTGGCTTTAGGACAAGTGGGAGATTGTTAGATATATGTGCCCTAGAAGCCAGAATTGGCTGACACTTGTAATACACTTCTAGGGGCAAAATTATAATTTTGACTAAAATCAATAAAATGGGTTTTTTTCTATCACATATATGTATTTAGTGTCTGTGATACATCCTTTGAGTTAATGGTAATGATAATTCATATTTTCAAGAGTTGAAAATTTAAGACATGAATAATCATTATTAACTCATAAACTACTCCCGACCATAGGATCATCACGAGGATGGTGATTGATCCGAAAGGTTGGTGTACGATCGCTTCTCTTTAGTAGATGAGTCTTGAGTCTATGGTGTGGAGACATCCAGGAGCGAGAGTATAGGTACTCGTTAGAGAACGAGGGCACTGAGCGTGACCACCTCGAGTAGTCATTAGGAGTCTACCTTCTCGTCAATGACTGACTCGATGCTGCAGTAGTGTGTCTGGTTCTTTGACCTGAGGTGCATCGGCAGTTCACCTTGAGGGTGTTATAGTTTGACTACACCATTACTCGATCTCCTAGCCATATGGAATCCCTGAGGTGTATGTTGGCTATAGCATGTTCATTGTAGGAACTGGATGCATCAAGATGGGAATCTATCTACCTCGGTGGTAGAGGAGTAGCCCTATGATGATCATGAGAATCAAGTCCATGAAGCCCATGGCCATGGCAGAGTGAAATAATAGAAAAGAGTTTCTATTTAGGATTTTCACATCAGGACTTGAATCGAATGATTACATCATATGACAGAGTACTAGGGTTTGACGAGTTCACCTTAACCCTAATCTGATCGGGGCTCAAGATAGAAGAACTCCAATCACACAGGTAGCTGCACCAAGAGGTTCGCATTCAGCTCTGATGGGTTGCCACCATATACTGCTAGGTGTCACTAGGTGGAATTTTGGGAGCAATTAGAATGAGTTTAGATGATCGATCATTCTAGCTGGATTCGAATCAGAAGAGTTCTGATCCATCGAAAGGAGTTTCGATGATGTCGATGATAGAGATCATGACATATCCCATTACCATACAGAACTGAATCCTAACTGGGTCACACAAACAAGGGTTTGAGATCTGGATGATCATCAATTGAACTGATCTAGTTCAATTGATCTAGATTAGATTCAATTAGGTTCAAGAAAATCATGCTAGCACACAATTGAGCTTGACATTCTTTTTCTATAGTTTTTTTTGGTTCATCTCGACTAAGTCAAATTGGATTTGGCTCACCCGTGGACTTTGTATGAGTTTATTTTTATAGATTGAAACTTGTTCAGGTCAAACTAAGACTTGTCCTAAAATAATAGGGCTTGTAATAATTCCATTTTGAGGGCAACAGGACAAGGCTCAATGGTTGACCCATTTGCAAGAGTTAAAGGAGAAATGGCTTGCGCCCCTTGGAGAATTTCTAGAGGTGCACATCCTTTGATACTTGTGCATGGAAATGGGCACACGTCCCCTTTTGGGCTTGCCCTCCATGATGAAAAATGTGGTGCCTAGATTGATTTAATCAAGAGTTTGATTTAGATCAAATTCTAGAAGGGAAGAGTCCCATGCACCATGGACTCTTCCTTATCCCTTTGTGACGCCACCTATGGAGGAGTTTTGGGCGACAAAACCAAGTAGAGACCTGGTGTTTGGCATGGGCTATCAGGCTAAGAGTCCATATTAATCAAGAAATTTGATTGCTTGATGGACTGGGACTCTAATGTGACGCAGGGTTCTCTATAAGAACCCCTATGCCCTAAGGTTTCTAGGTTCTCTTCTCTGACATGCCAAAAGGCTGCCACCCCTTCCCTCTTCCACACCATCTCCTCCTGCCTCTCTTCCTCTTCTCCACACCCAAGAGGTTGGGCAAACCAATGAAGAAGGATTAAAGTCCTGTAGGTGCAAAAGATCAGCAAGAGATGATGGTATTTGTGAGACGAATGCGCAACCTTCGATGTTTATTTTGAAGGTTCAGATCTAATTTTTGGAGATTAGATCTAGTAGAAGAAGGTGCCCAAAACCATCCTGAGTAGACTTCGGTAGAGGTTGGGCACGTGCATGGCTAGATCTAGAGTCTTAGGTGCAGTCGGATCATCGTTAGGATAATTGTTTGCCCTAAATAGGTAACAAATGTTGTTCCTGATGTATTTTGATTTTTGTTTTAATATCAAATCATATGGATTAGATTCGAGAACTCTTAGATTTGATTAGATTTGTAGAAAAAAATTTTAAAATTTTGCTACAGATCTAATCAGATCAAATCGATCCTATGGTGGGAAAACCAGTTTTTCCCTTCAGAGAAGACCCAATATTTGCAATATTAGATCATTGCTTCACTTCCATGGAATGGATTCAAAAATTCCCACTCATAAACCTCAGTGTGCTGGTCCAGCTTACATCTGATCACACTCCTCTTTTGCTCTGAAAGTACCACCAAAACCAAGGTAAAGCTTCTATGTATAAACCATTCCATTTTGAAAACTTTTAGTTTACCATTGTAGGGTTTGAAATATGATCAAATCATGGTGGGCCACGGGTCCAACCTCAAAAGATCTTATTGCAAACTTAGTACTAAAACTTCAGCTACTTAGATCAAAACTTTGAAGCTAGAACAAAGCAAAAGTTGGAAATATTATTTTACAGAAGAACACCATATTGCAAAAAATTGATTACTTTGATGTTGAAGAGGAAAACAGAAATTTACTATCAACTGAACTTGAAGAGCGGTCAAGACTCAAGAACAAACTGGATGTTATTCTTACTCAAGAAGAATTATTATGGTAGCAAAGAACAAGAGTTCAATGGTTTAATAATGGAGATCAAAACACAAGATTCTTCCACCTTCGGGCCAACAACAGAAAAAAAATATGATTTCAGAAGTAAATCACTAGGGGAAGATGATGTCGGGCCAACTAAATCTACATGATTGTTTGTAGACTTATTTTAGCAATTTACTGGAAAACTCTGAAAAATGATGTGTAAAAGTTGAATGGCAGACACTTTATCCAGAAGGACCTCTGCAAATAAATGATATTGAGATGCCTTTCTCTGAAGACGAAGTCAAACAAGCGATTTTCCAACTTGCTTCATAGAAATCACCAGGACTAGACGATTTTTCATTTGCTTTCTATAAGCACTTCTAGGACACCATTAAAGAAGATCTTATGAACACATTTTAGAGTTTCTACAGCCACCAAACATCCCTTGGAAGGCTCAATTACTCCTATATCACTCTTATCCCCAAGAAAGCATCAAGCTGCACTATCCAAGACTATTGCCCTATTAGTCTTCTAAATGGTATAGTTAAAATCATATCTAAAGTTCTATAATGCAGATTGGCAAATAAACTGGACATGCTAGTTGCGATGACCCAATCAGCATTTATCAAAGATAAAAAGTTAGCCGATAATTTTGCAGCAACAAATGAAATTGTATCTCAAGCTATATTGCAAAAACTGTAAGGAATTATCTATAAGCTGGACTTTGAAAAAGCATTTGACAATGTAGATTGAGAATTCCTAATTGATCTACTAAAGGCAAGAGGCTTCGAAAGCAGATGGTGCAATTGGATCTACAATATTCTATCCACTGCTAATTAAATCCTCAATAATAATCAATGGCTCTATTGGGCAGCCTTTCAACCACCACCGAGGCTTGAGATAAGGAGATCCCCTATCTCCCCAACTATTTATACCACAAGCTATATTGCAAAAACAATAAGGAATTATCTATAAGCTAGACTTTGAAAAAGCATTTGATAATGTAGATTGGGAATTCCTAATCGATCTACTAAAAGCAAGAGATAGTGCTATTGGATCTACAATATTCTATCTATTGTAATTAAATCCTCAATAATAATCAATGGCTCTATTGGGAAGCCTTTCAACCAACATCGAGGCTTGAGATAAGGAGATCCCCTATCTCCCCAACTATTTATACTTATGGTAGATGCCCTTGACAGAATTTTTAAGTCAGCAACAAAATATCATTTGTTTGAAGGCATTGGAGGACAAACAATTATCGGGTATTTTCACCACTTACAATTTGCTGACGATACTCTTATCTTTAGCAGTGTGGAAAGGAAAAGCATCACAACCTTCAAATTCATACTCTATTGTTTTGAACTACTTTCTGGGTTGCAAATCAATTTTGACAAGTCAAAAGTTCTAGGCATTGGTGTACAGGAAAAAAACAGAGACCAGATCTCAGCTATGCTGGGTAGTAAATCATCAGATTTTCCACTCATTTACTTGGGCATGCCACTCAGAGCGGGGAAACCAAAGAAGTCAGATTGGACACCTCTTCTAGAAAAAATAATGAAAAGATTGGCAGGCTGGAAAGGCAAGTTTCTTTCAATTGCAGGTCAAATAATACTTCTGAACTCAGTCATCACACCTTTGCTAACATTCTGGATGTCCAACTTCATGATTCAATCAGACATCATAAAAAAAAAATAGATAAGCTACCGTAGAAATTCCTTTGGAATGGTTCAGAAGACTCTAAATGATGCAGATGTCTACAAAACTGGTCAGTAGTTTGTCGACTAAAGGATTTAGGTGGAATGGGGGTCACCAATCTAAAAATCCTTAATCAGGTTCTGTTGTGCAAATGGTGGTGGAAATTAATTACTGATGAGCCAAAACCTTGGAGTATACTAGTCAAAATAGCCTTCTGGAAGCAAACTTAGGCAATAGCATAACGCTTCTAGCAGTTGGTTAAATTTCAAATCGGTAATGGTTTACAAATTTCATTTTGGCATGATACTTGGCTTTCAGTTCACTCTCTAAACGAAAGATTCCCCTTGTTATATATACTATCACCTCATAAAAATATATCCATGGCGGATGCATTGGAACTCCTTCAGAGAGATAATTATAGCCTCCTTATACCAGCATTTGCTAATAGAATGGACTACCAGAACCTACAACAAGAAATATCAGCAGTCAAACTAATAGCCACACAAGATCTTTTATAGTGGAAATGGCTGTCAGTAAAGAATTTCTCAACAAAGCAATGCTACAGACTCCTTCTACATGGAGGAATAAGACCACAAATCAGTCAAATTATCTGGAAAACAAGGATACTTGAAAAAAATAAAATACTTCGCATGCCTCAGTTACCATGAAAAGATTTTAACCAAAGCCAACTTAAATAAACGGGGATGGAAAGGAAAAAACAGTTGCACACTATGCGATCAAAGCTCCAAAATGGTTGACCATCTTTTCCTCCAGTGCTCATTTACTTGGGAAGTCTGGTCTTCTTCACTTCTTCATCGGCTTGGTCTCAAACCACTACCACAAAATCAAACAGAACTTTGGAACACCTGGCATACTGAAGAACTGATGTTGACCTTGCAAAATGCAGTGGACACTTTCCTTATTATAGGCCAATGGTTCTTATGGAAAGAACGGAACAAACGGTGTTTTGAGTTCCATGCATTTCTTCCAAATCTGGTTTGCATGCAAATTATGAAACTCTTCATATTATGGACCGTCCAAATGAGCCAGGAAGACACTATCATCCAGAAATTCAGAAACACGATATCAGAGTTACTTTAGTCTGACAACTCCTTAATTTTTTTTTTTAAAGCCAAACAACAATACCGAATTCCTATGCAAGCAAACATTCTTGAATCTGGGCCATAAATAGAAAATCTTCACAAAACTTAGTAGCTCAAAATCCGACATAAGTTGAAACTAAGAGAATCTATAAAGATGCTGATCTACAAACTATCTTCTCACAGACTTTAGAGCCAAGAAATCTATAAAGAATGGAAGCACATTTCTACATTAAAGAACATGACACTTCAATATAGGAGGCGTGTGAGAATTTACAGACTACAATGAGAAATTACAGGCTCACATCGTTGCTGGCTGAACCCACTTCCTTCTAAGAAAACTAGTTTAAAGAACATATTTACTTCAGCAATTAAATTAAGCTCCTGTTAATCGGCCTTGCTGATTCTGTAAATCAGACCACAGATTCTACAAACCTGAAAAATTCTCTGACCACACCTGTGGACAACTTCAACCTTCGTTCCCTACTTATTAGTATGTAATCATATATTTATGTAACTCTAAATATATTAATGAAACTTTTGTTGAGTTAGACTTTCTCTAACTCAATTCCATCAAAAAAAGAAAAATCCATCAAAAAAAAATTGCCATTGCTAATACCATCTCTATTTTTAAAAAAAATTTAAATAAAATAAAAAAATATTTTAAGAAATATTAGTGATAGTTAGCAGTGGCTAATGCTGTCTCTAATAACGATTAGCAACCAGAAATATCATCGCTAATGTTGTTTCTAATTATTTTTAATTTTTAAATAAAATAAAAAAAATTATCTTAAGAATTATTAGCGATGACATTTTGATCTCTAAGGCTGATAACGTTGCTAATAGTTAATTTTTTAAAAATTAATATTAATATTTTTTTTAAAATTTATTTTAATTAATCATAATGAATTATAGTTCGTAATACCTGTTATTATTAAAATCCAAAGATAATATGACAATCAAAAATTTAAAACTAATTATATTATATTAAAATATATATTATATTATTTTTTTATAAGTAGTATAAAAAAATATAATACATCAAAAAAAAAATTAGGTTCGATTCTCGTCGTCATCTACTGCCTCCTCCTCCTGCTCCTCTCCAGCAGCTGATGGATAGAGCTAGATATTCTAGCATCTTATAATAAAAAAATAAAATAATATTAGTAAGTTTCAATATGAAGGCATATCTTTCGATATATTCTTTTGATTTTTGAATAGATTATTCCTATGCATTCCATTTGATGATACTGAGCTCTATACACTTTTGATCCATCGATTGGATGGTTAGATTAATTTTTTAGCCCTAGATCCCCTTCCTAGACTCAAATCTAAATATACAAAGCTTCTAAATATGAAAACTTAAAATAAGTAAAAGAATTTAATAATATAATTATCTAATGTGATGGTTGAGATGATGATCCCAGCTGGTCATGTAGTAGAGGGTTTTGAAGAAGCTCCACGATCATATCATGGATGGCATCCAAGAGGCCCTAAGGTCTCTAGCTCAGAAGCCTCTACATGACCTCCTACATGTGCGCATCGCTCCAGGTCTAGGATGTCGAGGTCTGTGAGGACACCGAAGGATATCGAGAGATAGAGGGTTGAAGTTGTGGCTGAATCCTATAACCCGAGTCCTACTCATCCCTCCGGTGGTGCTGAGCCATCCCTCAAGATCAAGGTATGGTTAAGAAGATGGGTTATCACCGTATTTCTCAGCAAGGTACTCCACATAATGCATCTGTATAATTCAAAAATATGTTAGTTCTAATATAAAAATTAGATCCTATAATAACTTAATTATTAAATAAAGTTTGAAGTTTTTACCATGATCTATTATGATGTAGAATCTAAATAGTCACCAATCCTCTTAGACTGGTGTGTGGCTCGCCACAAATATAACTAGCCTGATGGATGACCCAGCTACTATATCTACAATAAGTAAATAATAATATTAAATTAATTAAAATATGCATATAAGAGTTTTTATAATTCTAGTGAAGAGTTTTGGTTTGGATTTCTTACTAGTTTGTCAACTATAATATGTGTGCCGACCGAGCCATCCATGTATCTGATCAGATCCTGCTGGACGGCTCGATTTTATCAGATCCTCTATCATCTACTGGAGTACTCCTCGTTGCTCCACTGGTCACAGAGGGCCTGCCATATGTCTACCCACATTCAGTGATCCATGAAGGACCTTTAGTTTGATGGTGATTGGGAACCAGAGTGCTGGATGATGGACTACTTGAGGCTATAGAGGCCATCTCGAAGCCTTCATATGACTATCTTCTCGAAGATCTGACAGCCAGTCTTCTCATCCTAAAAAGTTTTGAATTGGTAGTACTCCTAGAAGATAGAAGCAAGTGTCTATTAATATATAATTAAAATATCAACATATCGGCAAGAAATAAATTAAACTTGTTTTAATTATGAGAAACATCTTCAAGGCTATGTCACGATCTCCCAATGGCCAACTCGAGAAATTGTTCAACGGTCTCAGCCTCAATTGGCATATGATCCCAGTAACGACACAAGATTTTGAAAGCTCTCTGAATGTGCTATAAAATTGATTTTGAAGAATAAATGTTAATTTTAAAATTATTAAATTCTAAATATATTAATTAAGCATGTAGTACTTACGAGTAGCTCTAGATATGGATGATCTATCTATCCTTCGATCGAGTCAGAGGTGCCGCAAGCCAAGAAGATCCTCAATCATGGCACTGTGTCTGAGAGTTGGTGGCTGCTACTGCATGCAACTGGGGGGTCACTGGTGACCTCCTATCCTCCAAACTTGAAAACAAAAAATCTAACATAAAAATATTATATTGATTAATAAATAAAAAAATAACATAAATAAGAATACATAAAGTGTTAGAGCTTACCATCTAGCGTTAGAGGTGTAGAACCATGAGAGCTGGCCATATGATCACTCTCTCCTCGAGAGCTCTGTCCTCGACTGGCATGGCTCCGACCTCTGAAAGATATGATATATGCTCTCTAAAAATAAAAATAAATAAATTTACTAAATTAATTATATAATTATGGAGGGCAATGCAAGATTTAAAATGATGCAAGATAAATAATTAAAATAATCTAAAAATTATATACTTAGCACTACTCATTGGTCTTTTCAAATGTTTGGTATCCTTCAGAATCTTCTTCTGATTCTTTCTCTTCTTCTTCCTCTTCTTCCACCTCTTCCTCTTCTTCTTCTTTTTTAGGAGGATTGTCTGTTAAAACAATTTTAGTTGAATCTACCTTCTCATGTTGGCCATTTTCACGTAGGAGTATTCCTAGAGCATCTAATTCTACATCATCGAAGGATTGATAAATTTTTATTGTCTCATCCTCTTGAAAGTGTTTTGATAATTGAGGCTCTTCTTCATCTTCAAGTGTGTAATGAACAGCTCGAGACTTAATTTTGCATATAGCCCACCAATCTTTCTTTTCTCTTTTCTTGATGGAAAAGGAGTATAATACACTTGAGCCGCTTGTGCAGCTAGTACAAATGGATCGTTGACAAAAGCTTTTGATCCATATTTCATCTTAATAAGCCCGTGTAATGGATCAATCTTCATAACATTATCGGTATCAAACCATTGGCACTTAAATAGAATGACACTATTACCTCCAATATAGCTCATGTTAATCATTTCTTCAAAGATTTTATAGTAATCACTCTTTGGCTTATCTTTTCACCGTCTTTTATACACACACCACTGTTTATTATGCTTTTATAATTTTTATATTACTGAGTATGAAATTTGAAACCATTTACATTATAGCCACTATAGTATGTTATGTATTTTTCAGGCCCATAATCTAATGATCTCAGCTTTGTTGGTATGGACTCGTTATCTTGAATGACCAATTGATGGAACCAATATACAAAGTTCTCAGAGTACTGTATTGATATTTCATCATCACTTATGCTCAAATTTTCTTCTTTTAGCATCTTATCATATTGCTTAAACATGTATAAGATAAGTATATTAAAATAATCATTAAAAAGTTAAGATTATGATGGAAATCTACAGGACATATGGGTCGGCCTCCATAAAGTTTAGCAAAATATATTATTAGGGTAGATCTCTTAACTGCAAAATATGGATCACCCACTCAAGATCACAACAGCATCCAAGAAAGTTGTCGATGCCAAGCAGAAAAAGAAAGAAAAAAGACCACAAAATAAACACAATAAAATATACATGGTTTGGCCTCAAGTCTACTTCCATAGGGTGTGCAAACTTTACTATAAAAGAGATAAAAATAAAATACAAGAAAAACTTACTACTCAACTATTTATAAAAGTCTATCAACAAGAAGCTCTAAAATTTTTATAAAAGCTCTTTGAAATCTCTCAGCACCTCTAGGATGTCATTAGCTCTTTGATGCAATAAACAATTCATCAATCAGAGTTATATAGATTTTAGAAATTCCAAAATAGTATTTTAGTAGGAAACCTAGATCCAAACATATCCAAGATCATTTTTGGATCGTTCGATCATGACCGGCTCGCTCTTGGATTATCGGATAATGCAAAAGACCTTTTGATCAAGGTCAGATCTGTTATAGTATCAACTCGCTCTGATACCAATCTATTGGGTATCAACTCGCTTCGATACTCATTGTTCAGGATCTTGTACTAATTATTACGGCAGAAAGAAAGAAGAAAACAAAATAATAAAAGCAAACAAGTACATGGATCAGTCTAAAAGCTCATCTCCATGGGGCATGCAAAGCTTCAATATAAAAGAGAAAACCAAGTACAAGAGGAGAACACCCACTCTCAACTCACCGTACATAAATATCTCTCAACTAGAAGCTACCCTCATAAAAGCTCTCTCAGAATTCTAAGGAGACCCTCAGAAGCTACAAGATGCTTTACCCTCATAATCTTCATGTCGGATGCTATGCACCTTTTGCTTCTCTCTCTCATAGGCTGCACGTTCTTGGTGCTCTACCAAGCTTTTCTTGATGGCTGTCTGAGCCTCTCTACGTGCCTCTTACGGTACATGCATCACCACTTTTACTCCACAGTACCTCAATTCTTTAAATAGGATGAGAATCCTCTTCTCAGCAGTTTACATGAATCCTAATTGGGCTCGTTCTCCTAATATAAGTCGAACATATTCTTGATGGAGTCTTAAAATATTTTTCAATCTTCAGATCATGACCGCAACCCTCTATGGCCACTGGATCCTATGGTTGATGCGCAACTCTCATAGACTTCTTGGATTAATCATAATCCGAGTCCAAATAGAAAATTCCATCGTATTTTGTTCACCTCCGTCGAACCAGCTCGTTTAAGGATCGAGCTGGCTTGGCTCCAAACTCTTATTTCTATTTATCTGAGAGAGCCGACTTGGCTATGGTTCGAGCTGGCTTGATCTCAATCCGAACCAGCTCGATCGCATATCAGAGCCGGTCCGACTACTGTGTTGAAAATTGATTCTTCTCTACTATGGATCAAATTCAAGGTGTTAAATTCTAACAATCTTCACCTCGACTCAATATTTGACCCCCACCTGACTTTGAAAGCTTGTGATCTATCTCGCCCCCATGCCCTGGGGCACACCTGCTGATCATGGATGGGCAAACATGGGAGTCAAGCCAGACCGCTCGATCCCACCTCCATCAATGGCTGTGTCCACTCTAATCAAAGATCTGCTCGAGGATGTCTCCTATGGTAATAGAAATTTTACTCTACGACATTGCCTCTCATCCTCTCAAGTTTTCTATCTCGTGCTCGATCCATCTCCACCTAGAGCTCTATCTCATACTGGACTCCCTCTGGCTCCACCTCATACTAGATTTTCTATCAGATAGTAATATCCTCTTGTCTTCTTTTTTTCCTCCAATATCATTCTATCACCATGCATGACCTTCAGGATTCCATCACCAACTATCCATCTATAGCCATTTAAATCTAATTTGCTCAGTGAGATAAGATTCTGCTTGAAATCAAGTATGTATCGGACCTCCTCCAATTTCCTCACTACACTATCATGTGTCTTTCAGCTGACCATCTCGATGCCTCTGATCACATAGCTCGATCCATCTGATAGATAAGCAGTACCTTCGCTACTCTCTAGGAAGTCAAATCACTCTTTTCTACAATAAATATGATATATGCATGCAAAATTTAAAATCCACTATTGGAAAGAACTAGATACCTCATCAGATATCTCCAGAACATCATCCTTTGACTTACTACTAATCATCGCTATAGTAGCCCTTATCCGATCCTTGAGTTGTGGGCAATCTTCGACTCGATATCCTAACTCATCGCACCTATAGTATCTGATCTTGCTTTGGTCCCTTATCTTGGACCTGGATCATCCTCCTCGCGATCCTCTATCGCTCCGTCTACTGCCTCCTGCTTCTCTAAAAATTGCCAAAGCTAAGCTGCCACCATCTGAGCTCGAAGTTGGGTTCTCTCTCCTAAGAACCTCATTCTGGAGTATGACCTCATCCATCTCGATGGTACTTTTTTTACTAGAAGAACAATCACCAAGAACTCATATGAAGGAGGAAGCGACGCTAGCAAGACCAACACCCTAGTTTTCTCCTCAACTTTTTTGCCAATGCTGAGAAGGTCGGTGAGGATCTTCTAAAAGTTGGATAGATGCTTCCGCAGGCTCTGGCCTTCATCCATCCGTAGCTAGTAGAACTATCTCTAAAGAAATAGTAAGTTTGTGAGCGACTTCACTATATATAACTCCTCGAGCTTCGACCACAGTGCCGTCGAAAAAGTCTCGCCAAGTACATGGATCATAACATCATCTACTAGGTATAAGCAGATCGTGCTCACCGTCTACATCTAAATCCGCTTTCAATCCTTTATCTCTATAGTGGTTAGCGTCTTCTCAAATAAGAGAGCATCGATCAACCCATATTGGATAAGGACATCCTTTATTCTTGCTTGCCATAAGAAGAAATTATTCTTCTCATCAAACCTATTGATCTCCATCTTAATTGCGCTTGTCTTTTTCATGTTCTTCAATATTTAACACCACTACTACAATCTACGCCCTGGTACTATCTAGCTCTGATACCAATTTATTATGGTATCAACTCACTCTGATACTAATCATTGGGGTATCAACTCGCTTTGATATCCATTATTCAAGATCTTGTACCAATTATTATGGCAGAAAGAAAGAAGAAAATAAAATAATAAAAGTAATCAAGTATGTGAATCAGTCTAAAGGCTCGCCTCTATGGGGCATGCAAAGCTTCACTATGAAAGAAAAAATCATATACAAAAGGAGAACATCCACTCTCAACTCATCGTATATAAATCTCTCTCAACTAGAAGCTATCCTCATAAAAGCTCTCTTAGAATCTCAGGAAGACCCTCAGAAGCTACAAGATGCTCTGCCCACATAGCCTCCATGTTGGATGCTATGCATCTCTTATGTCTCTCTTTCTTGGGCTGCACGTTCTCGGTGCTTTGCCAAGCTCCTCTTGATGATTGCCTGAGCCTCTCTACGTACCTCTCATGCCACACGTGCCACCACTTCTGCTCCATAATACCTCAGTCCTTTAAATAGGATGAGAATCCTCTTCTCAGCAGTTTATATGAGTTCTAACAAGGCTCGTTCTTCTAATATGAGTCGAACATGTCCTTGATGGGGTCTTAGAATATTTTTTAACCTTCAGATCATGACCGCAACCCTTCATGGCTGTTGGATCCCATGGTCCATGCACAACTCCCGTAGATCCCTTAGATTAATCATAATTCGAGTTCAAACAGAAAAATCCCATCATGTTCTGTTCATCTTCGTCGAGCTGGCTTGTTTAAGGATTGAGCTAGCTTGGCTGCATCTCTTCCAAACTCATATTTCTATCTGCTTGAGAGAGCCGACTCGACTGTGGTTTGAGCTAGGTCGATCTCAATCCGAGCTAGCTTGATCGCATATCAGAGTCGGCCCAATTGCTGTGCTAAAAATTAATTCTCCTCTACTGTGGGTTGAATTTGAGGCATTAAATTCTAACAAAATTTGCTTGGACCATCCGATCATGATCAGCTCGCCTTTGAGCCATCGAATTGCGATACGGTCCATGGATAGGCCTGTGAACCACATGAAATGGATGGAAAATTGCCTGTCGGTCCATGTGGACCATGGAAAACATGGGAAATGGCTACTGGTCCATGTTGTGCATGTGGATCGCATGACAAGCAGGGTGTGCAAGCATGCGTGGACCGCATGATGAGCTAGGCACACCTATTAGGCCTGCACGTCTCTGCACAGCCCATGCACATTCGTGTGCTTGGGCCGACCCAGCACGCTTCCGACCTAGCCCACACCGTCGCTAGCCTACACCAGTCTATGGGCCCCTCCAGTGGGCTTGTGGGTCGTGCCACCTCACTCCAGTACCCTCTCATGCATATCTTCTCCATTTAGACTTCATTTGGGTTGTTCTTTGGCTTGTTGAATTCTGTTTGTTATTTTGGACCTCATTCTAAGCTTAATTATGGATCAAATCTCAAGATATTTTTCTCAATAATCTTCATCTCAAACTCGATATTTGGCCTCTATTTATTTTTGAGAGCCTGTGATCCATCTTGCTTGCATGTCTTGAGGCATGCCTACTATCTCATGGATGGGCAAATATGCGAGTAGAGCCAGGCTGCTCGATCCTACCTCCATCATAAGCTATGTCCACTTTGACCAAAGACCTACTCAGAAAAGTCTCTTGCTGCATAGGAACTTAATTCTATGATGTCGTCTGTCATCCTCTCGAGTCTTCCATCTCATGTCTAATCCATCTCCATCTGAAGCTCCACCTCGCACTGGGCTCCTTACCATGAGATAGTATCCTCCATACTTTCTTTCTCGAATCACCATCCTACTATCGTGGATGACCTTCAAGATTCTTCCATCAGCTTTTCATCTGAAGTCAGTCGAATTCAGTCTGCTCAGTGAGATTAGATTCTTCTTAAAGCTGGATATGTATCAAACCTTACCCAACTTCTTCACTATTCCATCATGGAGCTTCATGTTGACCATCCCACTACCCTTGATCTTATAGCTTGATCCATCTGACAGGAATACAGTACCTTTACTAGTCTTCAGGGAGTCAAATTGCTCTTCTTTATAATATTTATGATGAAAATAAATAAAAACCACAATATACTGGGAGAAAAAAGTAGATATCTCATTAGTTACTAGAAGAATATCGTCATTATTTTCTGTATCGCAATTGGCCATCGTCATAGTAGCCTGCATTCGATCTTTGAGTTGTTGGCAATCTTTGACATGATTTTCTAACTCATTGCATCGGTAGCACCGATCTTGCTCTGGTCCTTTATCTTGGACCTGGATTATCCTCCTTGTGATTCTCTGCCACTTCCTCTCCTACTATCTACTCTTTCAGAAACTATCAAAGTTGAGCTATCGCCATTTGAGCTCGAAGTTGGGTTCTTTCTCCTGAGAAACTCATTTTAAAGAATCACCATAGTGACCTCATCCATCTTGATGGTGCTCTTTTCTACTAGAAGAACAATCACCAAGGACTCATATGTAGGAAGAAGCGATGCTAGCAAAATCAATGCCCTAATCTTCTCCTCAATTTTCTCACCTATATTGAGAAGATTGATGAGAATTTTTTGGAAGTATCTGAGATGCTCTTGCACGGTCTGTCCCTCATCCATCTTTATTCAGTAGAACTGCCTTCAAAGGAAGTGAGTGTTGATGAAGGATTTTTTCATATATAACTCCTAGACCTTTAGCCACAGCACCATCAGGGAAGTCTCACCAAGTACATGAATCATTATGTTATCCATCAGGTACATGTGGATAGAACTCACTATCCATATCTATAGCCGCTCCTAGATCCTCTCCTCTATAATGTCTGACTTCTCTTCATTCAGGAGAGCATCGATCAATCTATGTTGGATGAGCATGTCCTTCACGCTCACTTGCCATTAGGAGAAATTTCTCTTTCCATCAAATCGATTGATCTCTACCTTGGTTATGCTTGTCTTCTCCATCTTCTAATCTTGATCAACACCATTGATCTATCTAGACTGCTTGATACCACTTGACTATGGTAATCAGGCTCTAATACCACTTATTAGGATAGATCTCTTAATTGCAGAACATGGATCATCTGCCCAAGATCATAACAGCATCTAAGAAAGATAGATGTCGATGCCATGCAAGAAAGGAAGAAGAAAGACTATAAAATAAACATAATAAAATTTATGTGGGTTTGTTCTCAAGCCTACCTCCATGGGTCATGCAAACTTCACTATGAGAGAGATAAAAATAAACAAATATAAGAGAAAGTTACCACTCAATCCTTATATAAGAGTCTCTAAATAAGAATCTCCAAAACCCTCATAAAAGCTCTTTAAAACCTTTTAAGAAGTTTCTTAACACCTCCAGGATGTCACCAACTCTTCATGCAATAAATGGTTCATCAATCAGAGTTATACAGACTCTAAAAATCTTAAAATAGTATTTCAATAGGAAATCCAATCTCAAACACATTCGAGATAACTTTTGGACCATCTAATCACGATCGGCTCACTGTTAGGTTGTTGGATCGTGGAAAAAGCCTCTTGATCAAGCTCGATCATGCTTGGATGGTTCGATCATAACTAGCTCATCTCTAAGCCATCGGATCATGACATGGTCCATGGACGGGCCTATGAACCATGCAAAATGGATGGAATACCATTTGCCGGTCCATGTGGACCACGAGAAACCTATGGGAAATGACTTCTAGTCCATGCTATGTGCATGGACCACATGACAGCTGGGCGTGCCTGTTGGACCTACATGCGTCCGTGCGGCCCATGTGCGGGACTTGCAAGCCTGGGCTAGCCCAGTGCAACTGCATGCCACCGGCCTAGCCCGCACAATCACTAGCCTGCATAGGCCTATGGGCCCCTCCAACGGGCCCGTGGGTGGTGCTACCTCACTCCGGTGCCTCCTCGTGCGTATTTTTTCTATTTGGACTATTCTTTAGCTCGTTGGATTTTGTTCGTCATCTTGAATCTCATTCTAAGCTTATTATAGATTGAATCTTAAGATATTTTCCTCAACACATATCTCTGCCTATTGAAGTTCAATATTGGAGAAAATCTAGTGAACCTCAAGCCCAAATTCTCGAGCAGGATAGGCAAATATTGAGATCTCCTACTCTGATCACTCAACACCTCCATCATCATTTTGATCCACTTGAGTTAGCTTGGTTTGCACACTAGGATTAAAGTAGTATCGATTGAAATTTGAAATTTCTTCTACTATGTAAGCCTCCATAATAGAATCTTTGACTCAAGCCTTATTTTTTACTTTCTTTTTGAGATTGTATAAGTATCTTTCAAATGGATACATTCACCTATACTGTACTAGACTCCCCACTCTAGCTTTATATGCTAGATGAATCACAAGATGCTCCATGAAGTCAAAAAAACTGGGAGGAAATATCTTCTCCAACTTGCATATGGTCTCTATACTACTAGCCTCAAGACTGAAAATGTGATCGATGGATAGTTTAGTAGCATAAATTTCTCTGAAGAGAAGGCTAAGCTTAGTCAAAGAACTCCATATAGAGTTGCGAAGGAGATCACGCGAAGCCAATGAGAGTAATCGTTGCTTGAATATATGGCAGTCATGGCTCTTTTATAGAAAAGTGTAAGATTCTAGGCATGCTTTTTGAAACTTTTTCAAATTGATATACGATGAAAGACAAAATTAATCTAATATTAATTTATGTATGCAATGATTAGATCATGAAATCCTACACTAGGATCTAGATATGCTTATATGTGTAAGAAAAATGAATGCATAATGATCAACAGATCACATCTACTGACCTACTTGTGTTTAGAACACGATACCTAAGTACAAGTAAACAAACTTCGCAATCTAAAACTACTGAGAAGAACCTTCTTGCATCGCGATGTAGCTGCACGGTCGTCCAGCCTCTACGGATAGTCCACATGGAGCTTCTGGTCCTAACTAGCTCCACCGGAGTGCTAGCTACTCGTCGGAGCCTTCGACAATCGATCTTGGTCAATCTGATCGACCACCTTCTCTCAATCTTCTAAATGTTTAGAAGATCAGAGGACATACTTTGGAGGATGAGAAAATGGTGTAGAATTTTTGTGGTGATCTGATGCTCACAACACTTAAACTCCTTACTTGAACCCTAGGTCGAAACCCTAGGGCTACCCACTCTTAGAAATCCTTGACTCTCCACTCTTAAGATTTTTTTGACACTCAGAATATTCACCTAGGAGACACCATCCCCAACACTCTAATTTTTTTCTCATGAAATTCTTTCACAAAAAAAAAATATCACATGTAATTTCAAACCATTTGAAATTGCGTGAGATATAGGAAGAGAAAAATGAGTGGCATATACACTCTCTCTGGAATTTTCTTGCACCCAGAAGATAGCACCCCACCCCATAGGAGTCCTCTCTCTAGAAGACCTCTCTCTGCCTTCTTGCATGCCCAAAAATTATGACTTTTAAATGGCAACAAATAATGGGAAATGCGTGTGGGTTTGGATGATGAAGATAGAGCATTTATCCATTCCCAACACTAAACCATGTGTATGATGCATAGAAGGACTCTCCTTCTGCATGCCCATGCCCAGGAGAAATCAGAAATAGGTGATGAAAGGAGGGTGGCATGGAGAAAAGATAAGATTAAGAGGTTGGAGTGGTTCCAACCTCCAACCACTTTAAGTTGAATTCAAAATTCAACTTAATTTGAACCAATCCAACTTTTGGACCGGGTCAAAAAGAGAAAGAGGAGGGGTGCCAACCCTCTTTTGCATGAGAAAAACTCACATAAATTCCAGAGGGGCATGGAGAATGTCATGGGTCAAAGTCAATATGCAGGGAGAAAGTAATTCAAAATTTTGAACTTGTCTAATTAGTTTTTGTCCAAACCCAATTAGACTAGGATAAACTCAATCAGATTAGGCTTAAACCAACTCAATTAAAATCTAATCAAATTAAAAATTAATTGAATTCAGATTCTGATCAAATCAGGATCGAATCTCTCTTAGCGATTAGGTCATCTCATGATTTAATTGGGTCAAATTAAATCAAATCAAATACAATCAAATTTGATCGAATCCTCATTGCTCAATCATATGAAGCTAATCGGCAATCTAATTATTAATTAACCCTCTAATAATATCAAAGTCTTAGTCTAGTGGAACTTGAGAAGATGGAGTCCCAATCTGGTGGGACTCTTGATCATAGAGTTTCAGTCTAGTGGGACTCTTGACCATAGAGTCCTAGACCATTGAAACTCTTAATCAGCCATCGGATCAAGTAGGAACTCCTATTGTGTGTGACCCCATAGGTTCAAATCTTAAGCCAATAGCACTAGAACCAATTTTTGTACTAATCGATGTGACCATCAAACAATGGTATCTGACATCTGGATAGGTCGAATAGTCATAATGCAACATCCATGAAATTGTAGCATATGGTTATCGCATAATTCATCCCCTTGATCTCAATGCTCAAAGACGACCTATGGTTTAGCTGTCAATCCTAAAAAATTATTCATATTATATTTCAAATTTTAATATCCATCATATGGACTATCCTGACCAAGATTTTGCTAAATTGAAATATAGTGAAGTACTTCAACACTTGGAGGCGTCAATCCCATCTTGACTCATACCAACTAAATAAGTACTTAACTGCAATCAGTAACCTTCCATCACTGAATTAAAAATTTAGGTAATCCAGTATCAAAATATAGTGAGTTGTTTACAAGTTACCATGGCGATCTCAGATCTAAGGGACACTTATACCCATATCCTTCACAAGCAACTCTTGATAGTAGAGAGCTCCATAGCTGTGTAACATTCAGTGAAATGTACCCTAACACTTTACCTGCATGCCGTATCAATATCTTCATACTCTTTGGTTAAGAGAACAACCAATCCATATGGTATATAATGACTACACTCGATAAACATTGTCGTCCTGAGTAACAACATATCATTTGGTCGCAAACAAGTTTAAGAACTAAATGACAAATCCTTCTATATTAAATTTAAATAGTTCTAAGGATTTCATCATAGAAGAGTTCATAAAAAAAGATGTGCAAAAGTGATGAAAAAGCAAGAATAATAATTTTATTCATTAAAAATTGAAGTATAAATTACATTCAGCTTCTACAACGAAGATGATTGGCTTTATGATACAATACCCAACAGTTTTTAGTTAGATTAAAGCTATTTAGAATAGTATTGAATACCCATCTTCCATTTATGATGGTTGACCTCTTTGATTCTAAGAGCTTTAGTTAATGGATTGACCATGTTTTCTTTTTCGTCGATTTACTAAAGCTCAACATCATCTCATTCTATGATCTCTCATACAAGATAGTAGCGATATAGAATATGCTTGGTATGCTGATGTGCCTTCAACTCCTTCGCTTGAGCTATGGCTTCAGTGCTATCATAGTAAAGTAGAACTGGACCATCCAAGGAGGTTGCCACTCCCAGTTCATCAATGACCTTCCATAGCCACACAGCTTTCTTCGCAGCATCGGATGCTGCGACATACTCCATCTCACACATAGAATCGGCCATAATGTGCTACTTAAAATTTTTCTAGTAGACTACTCCATCATTTAGGATAAAACATAACCTGACACACTCTTGCTGTCATCATGATCTGACTAAAAACTAAAATTTATATATCCCATAAGTTTCAAATCGACATCTCCATAAATGAGACACGGGTTCTTAATATTTTTTAAATACTTCAGGATTGTCTATACAACATTCCAGTGATTCTTACCATATCAGACTAGTACCTACTCACTATCCTAAGTGAGTATGCCACATCTGATCTCGTACATGTCATGGCATACATAATAGAATCTACCATCAAAGCATATGGTATGCTACTCATATGCTCTCTCTCTTGAGGAGTGTCAGATAATCCCTCTCCGAGAGAGTAATTTCATAGCCTATTGGAAGATAGCCTTTCTTAAAATTTTCCATGCTGAACCACTTCAGCATGGTATCGATGTACGTGGACTGGGATAACTCAAGCAATCTTTTAGATCTATCTCTATAGATCTTTATCCCTAAGATATAGGAAGCTTCTCCCAAGTTCTTCATGGAGAATTGAGATGACAACCAAATCTTTATTCCCAATTAAGAGAATATCATCCACATATAACACAAGAAATATGATTATAGAACCATAAGCCTTTATACATGTAGGATTTCTCTGAAGGAAAATTCAATTTTCCTACCACAGGATCGATCAGATCTGTAGCAAAATTTTAAATTTTTTTCTACACTAATTAATTAGATCCGAAAGTTCTTAGATTTGATCTCCATGATCTGATTGTAAATCTAAAATTAAAATAAAACCAAAATAACTTTTATTACCTGATTAGGATAAACTGATGATCCGACTGCTCTTCAGGCTCTGGATCTAGCCGTGCATGTGTCCAACCTCTATAGAAGTCCACTCAAGCTGGTTCTAGATGTGCTCTCCTTCTGGATTTGATCATAAAAGATCAGATCTGTAGTTTTCTTGTAGATCCTTCAAATCAAACACCAAAGGTTGCACATTCATCTCACGAACTACATCATCTCTTTGCCTGAACCTTGCACCAATAGGACTAGGACTTGCTTTGCTGGTTTTGCCCAACCTTTTTAGGTGTGGAGAAGAGGGAGAGGACCAAAGGAAGAGGGGAGTTGGTGGCAGCCTTTGGGTGTGAGGATTGGTAAAATCACAAACCCTATGGTGTAGGGCTTCTTATATAGAAC
Organism: Cocos nucifera; assembly: GCA_006176705.1. Lineage (NCBI taxonomy): Eukaryota > Viridiplantae > Streptophyta > Magnoliopsida > Arecales > Arecaceae > Cocos > Cocos nucifera. Next base: position 230,478 of record QRFJ01003458.1, on the reverse strand, counting down.
CCAATGCCATCTAGTATTCCTATTCATCAAGCAACCTGTTTGCTTGATTAATTCAGACTCTAGGCTGATCCTCCATGCCAAACACCTGATCATCATCAGGTATTGTCACCCAAAGCATGGGTAAAGGTGGCATCAACTATAGATAAGGAGATAGGGTAAAGTCATTGGCACATCGGACTCTTGTCTCCCTAGAGTTTGATCTACATCAAACTCTTGACCCATTCAAAAAGGAACGCCCACCTTATCCAACATGTGCACATGCCAAAAAAAGGGGCATGCACCATCTGAGCCTCTCTCTCTCATGTAACCATCTAGGGGCATGTGCCCCTAGAAAATATCCAAGGGCGCATGCCCCATCCTTCAATTCCTGCACGTGTGGCTTTTATCTTATTCCCATCCTATGGAATTAGGATGAAGCCTAAAAAGGTCAGGATAATACTTACTTTGATCTAGACAAGCTCTAGTTAGATTAAGACAAATCCATAAAAGGTTCTTAGGTGAGGCAAATTTAATTTAACTTAGTCGAAATAAATCAGAAAGATGATAGAAGAAGAATGTTAGGCTCAATCATGTGCTGGCATGATTTTCTTGAACATAATTGAATCTAATCCAAATCAATCAAACTGAGTTAGCCCAATTGATGACATCTAGATCCAAACCATTATTTGTGTGATCCAGTTAGGGTTAGTTCTGTATGGTAATGAGACATGTAATGATCTCTATTATCAACATCATCAAAATATTTTTTAATGGATCAAAACTTTTTTAATTCACCTAATTAGAATTGTTGATCATCAAGATAATTCTAATTGATACCAAAATCTACTAATGACATCTAGCAGTATGTAGTGGCAATCCTTCAGAACCGAATGTGAACCTCTCGGTGTAGCTATATGTATGATTGGGTTCTTCTATCATGAGCCCTAACAAGATCAGGGTTATGGTGAACTCGTCAAACCCCACATCCATCATATGATTGAATCATTCGATTCAAGTCTGATGTAAAACCCTAATATTTTTTTTTAATTATTTTACTCTATCATGGCCATGGACTTAAGAACTCGATCTCATGATCATCATAGGTCTACTCCTCCTTCATCGACGTTGATAGGTCTCATCTTGGCGCGATTTAGTTCCTATAATGAATATGCTATAGCCAACATACATCTCAGGATTCTAAATGGCTAGGAGATTGAGTTGTGATGTAGTCAAACTATAATACCCTCAAAGTGTATTGTCGATGCACCTCAGGTCAAAGAACTAGATACACGACTGCAGCATTGAGCTAGTCATTGACGAGAAGATAGACTTTCTTATGACTGCTCGAGGTGGTCACGCTTAGTGTCCTTGTTCTCAACAAGTATCTATACTCTCACTCTGATGTCTCCATACCGTAGACTCAAGATACATTTATCCTAAAAAAGTGATCATATACCAACCTTTCGGATTGATCACCATCCTCATGATGATCCTATGGTCAGAAGCAGTTTATGAGTTAATTATGAAAATACATGTATTAAATTTTCAACTCTTAAAAATATGCACTACCATTCTCATTAATTTAAAGAATGTATTACAGACACTTTATACACAATATGATAGAATAAAATAATTCTTTATTAATTTTAAGTCAAAATTATAGAAATGTTCCTAGAAAGTATATACAAAGTGTTGGCCAATTTGGCTTCCACGGCACACATCCAACAAACTCCTGCTTGACCTAAAGCCAATTGGCTATAAATCTAAGTCCCATCTTCTTAAGATGGACTTCAATCTTCTACTGGCTCAATGGCTTCATTAGTGGGTCACCCGCATTGTCTGCAATCTCGATTCTCTTGACCTCGATGTATCTCTTCCTAAGATAATCGTGGATGAGATGATACCATGCTCAATGTGCTTGAATTTCTATTGAGACCTCAACTCCTTAGCTAAGGTTATGATGCTATTGTTGTCGCAGTATAGAGGGAAGACATTCGATGGCATCACTCTAAGCTCTACGATGAATTTCTTGAATCAGAATGCCTTCTTCATAGCTTTCGATGTAGTGATATATTCTGCTTTTATGGTGAAGTCTACTATCATAGTCTACTTGGAACTCTTCTAGCTTATAGCATCACCATTACATACAAATAGACTTTCATATGTCAACTTTCGATCATCTATATTAGACTTAAAATCTGAGTCGGTATACCCCTGGACCTAGAGTTCTCCATTATCAAAAACTAGAAATATATCCTTAGTTCTTCTCAAGTACATAATGATACATTTCATAGAAGTCCAGTGCTCTTCGTCTGGATTTGACTGATACCTGCACGTGATACTCACAGTATGGGTGACATTAGGTCATGTAAACAACATGGCATACATGAGGCTCTCTATTATCGAAGCGTAAGGAATCTTGCTCAAGCATTCAATCTCCTCAAGTGTACTAGGACACATCTTCTTAGAGAGATGAATGCCATGTTTGAAGGATAGTAGTCCCCTCTTGGAGTTTTCCATGCTGAATCTCTTCAGCACCTCCTCTATGTACGTCTTCTATGAGAGACCCAGCATCCTCTTCGGTCTATTCTTGTAGATCTTAATTCCTAATATGAAGGATGCCTCTCCTAGGTCTTTCATAGAGAACTCTTTTGACAACCATATTTTGATTGATGTCAATATGGGAATATTATTTCTAATTAGGAGGATGTCATCCATGTAGAATACGAGAAAGACAATAGTGCTCCCACTAATCTAGCTTTAAATGTCTCCACATTTCTATCTACACCTATCTTTCTCTTGAAAATTTATTTACACCCAATAGGTACCATACCTTCAGGTGGATCTACCAAGATCCAGACTTAGTTTGAGTGCATTAAGTTAATCTCTGACTTCATTATCTCTAACTATTTCTTAGAGTTGATATCTGATATCGCATCATCATAGATTTTGGGATCATTACCATGAACCTCATTTTCTATGAGGAATATTTTCTCTACATCCTTTGAAATGATACCTAGGTACCTCTTAAGAGGATGAAAAATTCAATCTAATCTATGAGGTGGTGGAGGTAGTGTTTGGATTGGCTTAGATTGATTGGATTCCATAGGTTCCTTAGCTCGTTGCTCTTTGGAGACCTTCTCAAGCCTAATCTATCTCCCGATGCCATCTTCTTGAATGAACTATTTTTTAAGAAAAATGATATGTCGACTCACAATCACATGTGGTCTTTTGAAAGATAGAAATAATATCCTAATGATTCTTTAGGATATCTGATAAATCGAGCTTTAAAAGATCTAGACTCTAATTTGTCCGTCTACTGTCTCTTGACATGAGCTGGATAACTCCAAATTCTAAGCTGACTCAGACTTAGTTTCTTATCATGCCATATCTTATATGGTGTGGTAGGAATGCTTTTAGAAAAAATCCTATTTAGTAGGTAAATAGCTATCATTAAACTATGTCCTCAAAGAAACTCAGGAAGATCTGTGAAGCACATCATGGATCGGACCATATCTAATAAGATTTGATTTCTCTATTCTAAAACTCCATTAAGTTGAGATGTTCTAGGTGGAGTCTATTAAGAGACTATGCCCTTATCCTTGAGATAGTATAGAAATTTTTGACTAAGGTATTCACCTCCTCGATCTGAATGAAGAACTTTAATGGACTTTTTGATTTACTTTTCTACTTCATGTCTGAACTTTTTTAAACTTTTCAAAAGCTTTAAACTTGTGTTGCATTAGGTACACATACCTATACCGAGCTAGATCATCGCTAAAGATGATAAAGTAGAAAAGGTTGCCTCTAACGAATACATCAAATGGGCCGCACACATCTGTATGTAACAGGGCAAGTAGATCTGTGGCCCTTTTCCCATGTCCTATAAAAGAAAGCTTGGTCATTTTGTCTTAAAGGCATAATTCATAAATTGGATATAACTCAAAAGTCAACGGATCCATAAGTCTAGATTTCTCCAATTTATTAATGCTGTCTTCAGCTATATGACCTAGCCTAAGGTGCCATAGATATCTTTCATTTAGACTATCCCTAGATCACTTAGATCCTATGGCATTCATGTTTTGCACGATATTAAAAATAGAAATATCAATATATAACTGGTAGAGACTGTTAATTAAAAAATCACTTGCAATTTTATTTCTTTCATAAAGAATAGGATAGTGCTTCTTAAAAAAACTAACTACATAATCTTTTTGTGCTAAACATGAAATAGAAATCAAAATCCTGCTTGCTGCAGGTATAAAGTAACAATATCTAAGAACAAAACTAATCTTTATGGTAATCATAGATGGTAGGTTCCCATGGCCATAACAATAACTCTAGCTCTATTTTCGACACATAGGATCATCTCTTTATCCCTCAGCCTCTTGCTCCCCTTAAGACCCTGCATGAAAGTGCACAAGCGAGCAATAGAACTAGGGTCAAGAATCCAACTAGATGAAAAAGAAATCGAAGGTTAGTTTCAATGATGAGCATACTCCTAGAAGGACATACTTTCTTCTTATTCTTTAGGTTGGCCTGGTATGAAGGGTAGTTTTGCTTTTAATTGCTGTCAGTGTTGTAGTAAAAATATTTTCTTTTATCCACAGTCTTCTTTTTTGATTCTTCCTTCTTCTTCCCACCTTCTATCTTCTGCTTCTTCACAGACTTCTTCTTCTTCCTAAAAGACTTTCTTTTGGAGAAAGTCCTCACCATAGCAAGAACTATGCCTTTTGAATCTTTCATAAATAGCTCAGTAGTAACCAGCATGTTCGATACTTTAGCCAAGGTGCGCTATAGTTTATGCATATGAAAGTTCATGATAAAATGCCCATACACATTAGTCAAGGACCGTAGGATCACATCAATCTGTAGGTCCCTGTCTAACATGACATCAAGCTTTTCAAGCTCTTTTAGGTTCTTGATCATCGTCAAGCAATGATCTTGGACCAACTGCCCATCACACATTTATGCCTTGAAAAGTCTCCTTGGGACTTGGTAGCAGGCTATGCGATTTTGTTCACCAAACAACTCTTGAAGGTGTGTTAACATTTGGCGTATAGTCATGATGTCTTCATGTTAGCACTGAAACTTATCTGACATCAAGCCCAACATGTAGCACTTGACCTTATTATCATCATCTGACCACTTCTCATATGACGCTCTCTAATCAACAGTGAGATAGGCTAGTAAAGTGGGAGGATCCTGATCCAATACATAGGTTAGCTTTTCTGAATCCAAAATAATTTTGAAGTTTCTTAGTCAATCCTTGTAATTTGGTGCAATCAGTCTGTGGGTTTCTAGGATTTGGACTAGTGAGTTTGATGCAGACATTTTTCTATAGATAGTCAAAATTTCTAGTTAGACTTTATAATTAGACTTGATCAATTTATTTAGGAGTTTCATTTTTAAATAAATAAGGATTCTACTATTTTCTTGGATCCCTATATTTTTTTGGTAGGGATGCAAAAATCTCTACAATCATAGATTTGTAGTGGGTGGTGCAGTCCCACTGACTGGTTCACCACCTCACCTAATAGTTATTATGATGGATCAATCGATGAGTAGACAACTCTTATCTAATATTTTTCTATATATGGTGCATCTAAACTTGATCTCTAATTCATGAAGCTCACCATGCCCAGAATATTGCTCCACTCCTTAGTTAAGTCAGACCCATCATTTGCATTAATTAGAATCCTGATTGGGTCCCTTATCATATCCAAAATATTGAATCCAACCTATCCTCCAAACCATAGCATCCAATGCCTAATAGAAGTGGTTGCATCTTTTTGGTGCAACTGAACTACTGTATCCAGTCGAGAAGAATCAATCTCGAAAAGGGTCCGTACATCTACAATGGTGGAAGACCTATGACTTAATATTTTCTTAGAAAGATTTGATTTAGGTCTCTTAGATACTACTTGAATTAGTCATAACAATTATGACTAACCTAGTGGCATGGGTTAGCTTGAATCGTTAACCACCTCAAACTAGAACTGCGTCGATCCAAATGGCCAGATAAGTGAGACCAATGGAAGGGATATGCCATTAACTCGACATGAATGCATTCAGATTGAGTATCTTCTAATTAGAAACTAGTCGGTCATATTTGCCAAACTTATCTTAGATACCAAATTATCAAACCAGAATTGATTGGATTAGCCTACAATCCAAGATCGAATCGTGGAGCCAAATTAGGTCTTAACTTGATTGACCATATGTGACTGTGAGTCAACCTTGACCCAGACTTACATCTAATGGACAGGTCAGTCTACAATCTAACTCTTAAGTCGATTTGATCAACTACTTGACTTGATTGAGCTACCCATATTCGAACCCATGTTTTATGAAAATGTCTTAGATTTGAAAATTCATAAATTTTTGACTTAATTGATTTCTTAAGTCTATGATTCAGGACTAAAACATGTATAAAGAATCGCAGGATTTCAGGATCTAGGGTTTTGCAAAAAATTAAATCTTGATTTTTGATTAATGACAAATGCATAGCACCTCTACACGCCATAAAAGCATCCCATCGAATGGAAAGAGCGGGTCTTAAAATCTTTTTTACTCTTATGATCGAACAGCCAAGGGGAATGTCTTAATTAAAAATTTTATTTACACTACAAAAACTGTCAGATCTAAAACATATATCATATATATGATTAAAGATCTAACTAATACATGTTTTGCATAAATCTGATGTATCAAATTTAAACTATCACATGCATGTTTTAGGTCTAATTATATCTAATATAATATCTAAAAATAAAATTCTAATAGATCATATCAAAGAGAAAATTTATTCTAGATAATTATTGCATAGAATAATAAGACTAGTCTAGACATGTATGTCATATATCATATATATGAATTTTTTAAATTTAATCTATTAATTTTAGATCTAATTACATCTCATGTAAGCTCTAAAATCATAAATATTAGATCATAAATAAATTAAAAATTAAATCAAAATCTAATATGAAGAACTATAAACGTACCTTTGATACTATTTGAAGAAAAATCCGATTTTCCTACCATAGGATCGATCTGATCTGATCAGATCTATCGCAGAATTTCAAAAAATTTTCTACACTAATCTAATCAGATCTAGAAGTTGTTAGATTTGATCTCCATGATCTAATTGTAAATCTAAAATTAAAATAGAATCAGAATAACTTTTGTTACTTGATTATGGTAAACTCTTTTATCTTGGCGATGATCCGACTGCTCCCGAGGCTTAGGATCTAGCCGCGCACATGCCCGATCTCTACCAAAGTTCACTCAAGCTAGTTTTGGATGTGCTCTTCTTTTGGATCTGATCACAAAAGATTAGATCTAGAGTCTTCTTGTAGAGCCTTCAAATCAAACACCGAACATTGCGCATTCATCTCACGAACTATGTCGTCTCTTTGCTTGAACCTTGCATCAATAGGACTAGGACTTGCTTTGCTGGTTTTGCCCAACCTTTGGGCATGGAGAAGAGGGAGAGGACTAGAGGAAGAAGGGAGTTGGCGGCAGCCTTTGGGCATGGGGATTGGTAAAATCACAAATCCTATGGTGCTGGGCTTCTTATATAGAACCCTATGCCACCTTGTATTCCTGTTCATCAAGCAACATGTTTGCTTGATTAATTCAGACTCTAGGCTGATCCTCCTGCCAAACACCTGATCATCATCAGGTATTGTCAACCAAAGCATGGGTAAAGGTGGTGTCAACTATAGATAAGGAGATAGAGTAGAGTCATTGGCGCATAGGACTCTTGTCTCCCTAGAGTTTGATCTACATTAAACTCTTGACCGATTCAAAAAGGGATGCTGACCTTATCGAACATGTGCACATGCCAAAAAGAGGGGCATGCACCATCGGTGCCTCTCTCTCACATAACCATCTAGGGGTGTGTGCCCCTAGAAAATCTCCAGGGGGTGCAACCCCATCCTTTAATTCTTGCATGTGTGGCTCTTATCTTAATCCCATCCTATGGAATTAGGACAAAGCCTAAAAAGGTCCGGACAATGCTTAATTTGACCTAGACAAGCTTTAGTCAGATTAAGAAAAATCCATACAGGATTTTTGGATGAGTGAAAACTAATTTGACTCAGTTGAGATGAATCAGAAAGATGGTAGAAAGAGAATGTTAGGCTTAATCATGTGCAAGCATGATTTTCTTGAACCTAATTGAATCTAATCCAAATCAATCAAACTAAGTTAGCCTAATTGATGACATCCAAATCTAAACCCTTATTTGTGTGATTCAATTAGGTTCAATTCTATATGATAATGAGATATGTCTCGATCTCTATCATTGACATCATCGAAACATCTTTTGATGGACTAAAACTTTTCTGATTCACCCAAATAGAATCATCAATTATCAAGATAATTCTAGTTCATTTTAAAATCCATCAGTGATACCTAACAGTATATGGTGGTAATCCATTAGAACTGAAGGTGAACCTCTCGGTGCAGCTACTTGTATGATTGGATTCTTCTATCATGAGCTTCGACAGGATCAGGGTTACAGTGAACTCATCAAACCCCACACCTATTATATGATTGAATCATTCAGTTCAAGTCTGATGTGAAATCTTAATAGAAAACTCCTTTCTATTATTTCACTCTGCCATGGTCATAGGCTTAAGGACTCAATCTCATGATCATTATAGGGCTACTCCTCTACCAAGGTTGGTAGATCCCATCTTAGTGCGATCCAATTCCTACAATAAACATGTTATAGCCAACATATACCTCAAGATTCTGAATGGCTAGGAGACTAAGTTATGATGTAGTCAAACTATAACACACTCAAAATAAATTACTGATGCACCTTAAGTTAAAGAACCAGATACACGACTGCAGCATTGAGCTAGTCATCAACAAGAAGATAGACTTCCTTATGACTGTCGAGGTGGTCACGCTCAGTATTCTTATTCTCAATAAGTACCTATACTCTCGCTCTAGTGTCTCCACACCATAGACTCAATACACATCTATCCTAGGAAAGCAGTTATATACCAACCTTCCGAATCGATCACCATCCTCATGATGATCCTATGGTCATGAGCAGTTTATGAGTTTATTATGAAAATACATACCTTAAATTTTCAACTCTTGAAAATAAGCATTATTATTTTTATTAACTCAAAAAAGTATCACAGACACTTTATACACAATGTGATAGAATAAAGTAACCATTTATTAATTTTAAGTCAAAATTATACAAATGCACTTAGAAAGTATATATAAAGTGTTGGCTAATTTGGCTTCTAGGCATACATCTAACATTCTCTCCATTCTTAATGAAGCCATACGTTTTGGTCATCTTATCAAAATGCATGTTCTAACTCTGAGATGCTTGCTTTAATTTATAAATAGATCTCTAAAGCTTGGACACCTTGGACTCATTTGTGGATGTGAATCCCATAGACTGTGTTGTACACATCTCTTCGTCCAGTTTTTCATTTAGAAAAGCTATCTTCACATCCATTTGCTAGATCTCATAGTTCATGTATGCTGTAATCGCAAGCATAATCAATACGATAATTAATGCTATGTGAATGGATATGAGCATTGCCACCAAGAAAAATGTCTCGTCATAGTCAATACCATAACATTGACAATATCTCTTGAAAATTAGATAGGCTTTATCGGTCTCCACCTTTCCATCTGTGCTCTTTTTTTTTGAAAAATTCACTTACATCTAATGGATTTTACCCCTTCAGATGGATCAACTAGTGTCCATAAATGTTGACCTTCATGGACTTCATTTTGGATTTTATAGCTTCCAGCCACTTATCAAAGTTAGACCTCTTCATGGCATCCATGTAGGTTATCGGATCTTTGTCATTCTCATCGAGTTCAACAGGATCACCATCCTAGATCAAGAAATCATAGTATTTATCTAGTTGATGCAGTACTCTACTAGATCTCTTCAAGGGTGCCTCTACAATAGGCTCTAGGTTTGATCTTATCAAATCTAGTTCTGTAGGTTCATTATAATGTGTCAATTTTTTTACTTGTCAAACTTTACCAAGTTCAATATTAGAGGCAGCAGTTTCTTTTCTAAGAAACTTTTTTTTTAGAAAGAATGTCCTATTGCTGATAAACATCTTTTGCTCTTCAGCAAGGTAGAAGTAATAACCCCTAATTTTCTTGGGGTACCTTATAAATAAGCATTTAGGGATCTAGGTTCAAGCTTTTCTGCCTATAAATATTTCACATAAGTTGAACATCCCCAAATCCTAAGATGAGAGAGCGTCGGCTTATGGCCAGTCCATATCTTATATGGAGTTTTTACAAAAGTCTTGCTCAGAATATTATTTAAAACATAACAAGCAATCTCAAGTGTATAACCCCAAAAAGAAATAGGCTGACTCGCAAACCCCTTATGGACCGAACCATGTCCAATAGCATTCGATTTCTCCTTTCAGACACACCATTATGCTATAGTATTTCAGGAGGGCTCCATTGAGAGAGAATCCCATTTTCTCCTAAATATGTCTAAAATTCATTAGAAAGGTATTTACCTTCTTGGTCTGACTGAAGAGTTTTAATACTTTTTTCAAGTTATTTTTCTACCTCATTGTGATATCGATTGAACATTTCAAATGAATTAGATTTATGCTTCATAAGATAGATATATCCATACCTAGATAGATCATCAATAAATGTAATGAAGTAGTAATACCTACTTCTGGCACATGTGTTCATAGGTCATATACATCACTATGTACTAGACCCAGAAGATCATTAGCTCATTCATCCTTTCTAGTAAAAGGTGATTTGCTCATCTTACCAAGAAGGTAGGATTCACAGGTAGTTAATGATTTACAATCATCGATGTCCAAGATACGCTCCTTGACTAACCTATTGATCCTATTGTTGTTTATATGATCGAGTCGATAGTGCCAAAGATAGGCATCGATGATATTATCTAATTTTGAATATTTATTTGATGTGTATATTATAATAATAGGCTATGATAATATATAAATATCATTTCTTAATTATCCTCGCATTATTGTGACATCATTCATAATGATATCATAACAATTTCTCTTTGTTGATAAACAATAACCATCTTGGGCCAAAAGCCTTATAGATATTATGTTCATCATAAAAGATAGACAATAGTAACAATCACTTAAAATGACATGATTTATTTTGAAAATAAGCTCAAGAGTTTCCAATGCTAGGACTAGAATATTTCTTTCATCCTCAATATTTAGGAATTTTTTTATCATTCTTAAACTTTCTACCAATTTGAAGTCCATGCAATGAATTGCATATATGAACTGGACTCTTAGTATCTAATAACTAGGTAGAAGTATCACAAACAAAAAAATTACAAGGTGTTATCATATAACTGCCTTGAACAGCAACTACTTACTGATTTCTCCAATTCAGCCTATCCGAATCTAGAGGATAATTCCTCCTCGGGTTTGCCTGATTAGGATGAACACTAGACTTCTTAAAATCAGGTTCTATAGGCTTGTAACTTCCAATAGTGAATGGAGCAAACTTATACTAGTCATTCTATTTAACTAAAAAAAGAATATAAGACCATATTAGTACTTGAATTATTTAATCCTAAAGACTTGAACTTTAGTCTAAAGATCCTTCCACTATTTTTATAAATTGATAGCCTTTACCTCCAATTTGAAGAATTATACTAACCTTTTAGTGGATACTAGAATCCACACCGACTACAAACAGGCTCAAGAAAAGCTTTGGCCAACCCGTGTGCATCTACGGTAGATTCATAACCAATTATTTCTCTAAACAACTTTTAGTATTTTGGTTTTGCCCACAAAGCTAATTAAGTAGGCTATGGCCTGCATTGAAAATGTTTGGTTAGATCCAACCATTAACATGATTGAGTTCGGTGCATCAAACGAATGATGACCAGGCCCGAGGAAAGCTCTGGCCAACCTGATCGTCATTCAGAGAGTGTGATCTAATCATCATTTGATGGATAGTAATTTCAATATCTAGATGAACACCAAGTGTAAGGCACCTCCAATGTTCACCTAAAAAATTGGACTCATTACCATTCACTTTAATGGGAGGCTATGACTCAGTTATCCCCATAACTTTATCATTTTTAAGGATCTAATAATTTAGAGAATTTAGGTTACAAGTGATTTAAGGATAGAGAAGATATGGATTAAATCCTTCCACTGACTTCATCAAGTCAAATCCTTCCACTGACTTCACCAAGTTAATAGATGAGAACTAGGATCAAATTTGGTCCATGGATACCTAATTCAGTCTTACTGATTGAAATCAGTCAAATTGATTTCTAATAACATGGGTCAGTCCGAATCATCAAGTGATCTAATCAGATCCTAATTGATCATGTCGGCTAGGTAAGTGAGATCAATGAAAGGAATAAGCCATTAACTCATCAAAGATCAAATTAGTGTGAGTAGCTCCCAATTAAAAAATACTGGTCTAGATTGCCAAACTTACTTTAGACACTAACCGATTAATTTGATTCAATCTGATTGACCTAGTAATTTCGAGCTCGATCGCTTAGCCATGAATCAAATCCATCTTGGTCCTTGTTAAAGACATAGATTTGATCAACTACAACTATTGAAGTTGATTCTAGAGTGTCCTTGATCTAATCTAAATTAACACTTGGTTAGATTTGATCAATTACTCTAGTTAAGTCCATTCTTTAATTAACCTTAGGTCTAATCCAATTAATAGATCTAATTCATCTAACCCTTTAACCCATAGTTTATGCTTTTGTCATAGGATCTTTAACTCATAATTCTAGATCCTACTAGACAACCCTTAATCTTTAATTAAGTTTTTAGGCTAATGGGTTAGGGTTTGATGTTTGAAAATCATTTTCAAATTTGTAAAATACTTTTATAGTTGTTTATTTTCATTTCACCAAATGGGTCGACTAATTTTAGCAATAGGTCGGCTCATTTCATAAACATCAATTTATTGCTTGTTTTAAATAGAAAATCAAGCATAATAAAAATTAAATCATGAATCATTATAGATCTAATTTAATCTTATTCATGTTTAATTTTAAATTAAAATAATTTTAATAAAAAAATTCTTTCACTATTCATCTTAATGAATGAGTTCACGGTGGCACCCCACCGCCATAAGAGATCCCCATCGAATGGGAGGAGATGGCCTTTAAATCATGCTTATCTCTTATGATTGGATGGTTTGGTGGCTCATTCATTCTTGATTACTAAGTAATCTGAATAAAATATATATTAAATATGCAAGCATTCATATTTCTAATTAATATATAAAATATGTCACATGACCTAGTGCTCTGACACCACTATAGGAAACATTGCAGGGTTCTAGGCATGGTTTTTAAACTTTTTTAAATTAATGTATAGTAGAAGGCAAAATTAATCAAATATTAATTTATGCATGTAATGATTATATCATGAAATTCTATACTAGGATCTAGACATGCTTATATGTGTAAGAAAAATGAATGAATATAGATCAACAGATCACATCTATTGACCTACTCGTATTTAGAACATGATACTTGAGCGCGGGTAGACAAATTCCATAATTTGAAATCATTGGGAAGAACCTCCTCTCATTGCAATGCAGCCACACGGTCATTCGGTCTCTATGGACAGTCCACATGAAGCTCGTGATCCTGACCAACTCCACTAAAGTGCTAGCTCCTCACTGGAGCTTTCGACGATCGATTTTGGTCGATCCAATCAACCACCTTCTCCTAATCTTCTGGATGCTTTAGATGGTTAGAGTTTAATGGATGAGGAAATAGTGTAGAAATTTTGGTGAAGAACTGGTACTCACAACACTCGACTCTTCACCTGAACCCTAGGTCGAAACCCTAGGGCTACCCACACTTGGAAATCCTAAATTCTCCACTCTCAAGATTTTTTTGACACTTAGAATATTCACCCAGGACACCCCACGCCCAGTACTCTAATTTTTTTCCCATGAAAATCTTTCACAAAAAGATATCACATGCAATTTCAAACCATTTGAATTTGTATGAGATATAGGAAGAGAAAAATGAGTGGCGCAAACGCTCTCTCCAAAATTTTCTTGCACCTAGAAGATGGTGCCCCACCCCACTAAAATTCTCTCTCCAGAAGACCTCTCTCTGCCTTCATGCATGCATAAAATTCTGACTTTTAAAAGGCAACAAATAGTGGGAAATGCGTGCGGGTTTGGATAAGCAGAGGAGGTTGAACTTGTTTCAACCATCCATTCGAATTCAAAATTCAAATGAAGCATTTATCCATTTTCAATGCTAAACCATGTGAATGATGCATAGAAGGACTCTCCTTCTGCACACCCATGCCTAGGAGAAATCAGAAATAGGCGATGAAAGGAGGGTGGCATGGAGAAAAGATAAGGTTGAGAGGTTGGAGTGGTTCCAACCTCCAACCACTTTAAGTTCTCTTGGACCAGATCAAAGAGAGAAATAGGAGGGGCACCAAATCTCTTCTGCACGAGAAAAACTCACGTAAAATCTAGAGGGATGTGGAGAATGGCATGGGTCAAAAAGTCAAGATGCAGGGAGAAACTAATTCAAAATTTTGAACTTATCCAATTAGTTTTTGTCCAAACCTATTTGTCCAAATTCAATTAGACTAGGATAAACCCAATCAGATTAGACCTAATCCAACTTAATTAAAATCTAATTAAATTATAAATTAATTAAATCTAGATCCTATTCGAATTAGGATCGAATCTCCCTTAACAATTAGGTCATCTCATAACCTAATTGGGTCAAATCAAATCAAATTATATTCAGTCAGATTTGATCGAATCTTCAAACTCAATCAAATTAAGCTAATTAGTAATCTAATTACTAATTAATCCTCCAATAATATTAGAGTCCTAGTCTAGTGGGATATAAGAAGATAGAGTCCCAATCTAGTGAGACTCCTGATCATAGAGTCCTAGTCCAGTGGGACTCTTGACCATAGAGTCCCAGGCCAATGAAACTCTTGATCAGCCATCAGATCAGATAAGAGCTCCTATTGTGTGTGACCCTATAAGTTTAAATCCTAAGCCAGTAGCATAGGAACCAATTCTTATACTAATCGATGTGATAATCTAGTCATGATACCTAATATCCGGATAGGTCGAATAGTCGCAATGCAGCATCCATGAACCTATGGCATATGGTTACTGCATAATTCATCTTCTTAATCTCAATGCTCAATTATGACCTAGGGTTTAACCATCAACCTCAGAAAATTATCCATATTGAATTTCAAATTTCAATATCCATTGTATAGACTATCCTGGCTGAGGTTTTGCTAAATTAAAATACAATGAAGCACTTCAACACTTGGAGAGGTCTGTTAGATGTGTATCCTAGAAAGCCAATTATTGATTGACATATTTATTTTTCAAGGCTTGTATTTGAACTTGTAAAATTTTTATTATTAATAAAGGACATTCTTATTTTCAGTCATGTTTATGTGCCCATGATTTATCCTAGAAATTAGTAAAGATGATTTTGCATATTCTCAAGATGTTGAGAATTTGAGACATATACTATTAGTGGTTAATTTCTAAATGCTCCCAATTAGAGGATCATCATGGAGGATAGTGATTGACTAGTTAGATTGATGCATGATCACCTCCTTCACGAGCAGATGAGTCTCAAGTTTGTAGTGTGGTGATACTAGGGTGATAATGCAGATGGTTGTTAGAGAATAACTTGCACTGAGCATGACCATTACGAGATATCATTTAGATATCTACTCGCTCATCAATAGTATTCTCAATGCTGCAGTAGTATGACTAGTCCTTTGACCTACAGTGCATTGGTTATTTACCGTGTAGCTGCTATAGTTTGACTACATATCTACTTGATCCCTAGCCATTCGGATCCTTGCTGTGTATGTTGGCTATGGTAGGTTCAGGTTTACTATTGAGAGTAGGATGCACTTAGATGAAATCTATCGATCTTAGTAGAAAAGGTATAATCCTATGTGATTCGTGAGACTGAGTTTCCTAAGTCTTTGGCCAAAGCAAGGTGAATACTGGAAAGGAGTTTCCACGAGACTCACAAGAGAACTCAAATTGAGCCAATCTTGCATATAATTGACGATGGGATTGGACAAGTTGTCCGTGACCTCCATCAAGTTAGGATTTTTGGTAGAAGGATTGAATCATATGATAACTATACCTATAGGTTCATATTTTTCTTCTACTAGGTTGCCACTACATACTGCTAGGTGTCACTAATAGATTGTGGGATCTACGAGCATCATCTTGATGATTGATGATCTCGATAGGTAGTGTTGGAATTATTCTAACTCATCAAAAGAAGTTTTGATGATATTATGATAGAGATCATATTGTGTCTCACTATCAGATAGAATAGAACTTACGGGATCACACACAAAAGAGGTTTCTATCTGATTCGATGATTGATCGACGATTGTGAATCATTAAGGGTATAATTATCAATACAATTGATAATTACCTCAAGGATGATAAAATAGTAATTTGATTATTAATTAAACTTAATTTGATTACGAAATAATTTTTAAATCAAGTCTAATTGAATTATATTCAGTTTGACTTGAATTGGATTTGGTTTGATTGAGTTATGAGATGACTCAATTATCATGGAATCAATTTTTGATTTGATCTAAATTTAGGTTCAATTAATTCTTGATTAAATTAGAATTTAATCTAATTAGAGATCTAATTAGATTAGATCTAATCAAATATTTGGGTTTAAACCAAATTATTTTTGGTTTGAGGCTCAATCCAAAACCCTAGAGTCCATTTTGTGAAGGATTCTTCCATGCACCACCCATTGTCCATGCCCCTTCTCTTCTCATGTAAATTTCAGACTTGCTTGACCTCTTTTCATATAAATTTTAGATTTACAAGAGGTTTTTTATGTTTTTCCACCTCTTGGTTGACCGTTTATCCTCTCATTTGGATATGGATAAGTTTTGGTTAGAATTTAAAATTTAATTTGAATTTTTGATAGAGTTTGACTCTATCAGGACCCTACTAGGCGCCCCCATAAAAGGATCTATCTTTGGGACATCTCCAAGAAGTCTTTTTGATCTGAATGAAACTTAGCCAACCACTAGAGTGAGAGAGGGACTTGTTGGCATCCTTCCTTCCAAACTTGAAGGAAAAACTCCATTGGTACAAGGCGTGGCACTCTGAGAAAGAAAGTTTGCACTACTGCTGCCTTTTCTTCTACCTGCATTGCTTCTTCAACTAAAGATCATCTTCCAGATCTAAAGAAGGCTCAAATCAATCATCAAAAGATCTTCTCTATAAGAGAGCTAGTACCCCAGAGAGATAGATAAGTCTTAGATCAAATTGGATCTCATGTGGATACCTATAGAGGTCGGGTATTTGTGCGGCTTCAGAAACCTGTCAAGTTTTGATCATTGGCTGTAGAGTTCTTTGACCTATGATAAGGTATGAGATTTGATCTCATAAATTAATTTTGGATTTCATATATCTTAGATCCATATTAGAGAAGATTTTAGATCTAATTTAATGCATGATAAAAATAGTTAATCTATTTTATTCCACTATGATTTCAAAATAGTTTTGAAATACATGCATGTAATCTATCCTTCCCTTCCTAACAGTCGTATTAGAGCTATGATTTTAATTAGACATATTTAATCTAATTTTAATCATAGATCTAAAAGTTAGTTTTTAATTTAAATAATTTATTTTATTTTTATTTAGATCTAAGATTATTGAATCATGTATGAGATGCATAGATCTGTATTCCTTATGCATAATATTTAGATCAAATTGATCTCTATGGCCATTCGATTAAAAGAGAGATATTTAATCTAATTTTAATCTTAGATCTGAAAATTAGTTTTTGATTTAAATGATTTATTTTAGTTTTATTCAGATCTAAAATTATTGAATTATGTATGAGATATATAGATATTTTAGATCATTAATCTAAAAGTCAAGATCTGATTTTTGATAAATAGTTTTTGAAAATAGTTTTCAATCATATTTGATTTTTTTTTAGATCTGAACTTTGCATGCATATGATACATGATTAATTAGTTTTAAATATGATTTTCATATATATGATATGTGATTTTAATTTAGATCTAAAATAATGCTATATTTCACTTTGTTTGAAATGTAAACCTAGCGTAGTTTAGTTCTAAAATTATTTCAACATCTAAACTAAATCCATGATCATAATATACTTAATTAAGAATTAAGAAGTGAATTTAAAGATCTAAATTTTAGAATTTAAGATCTAAAATTTACTACATAAAATATGGGTTAATGGATTGGGTAGCTCAATTAGGTCTAGCTAGTTTGAGCAGTTGATCAAACCAAATCAATAGTTGGTTAGATTTAGGTTTAATCTCTCATGTCTAACCCAAATAGTTGTAAGTTTGGTTTGGTCGACTAATAGCCACATGTTGTCGATCAAATCAAAAGATCTAATTTGGCTCCATGGTTCGAGCTTGAATTAATTAGCTGACCTGATCAATACTTATTGATCAATTGGTGTCTAAGATAAGTTTGGCAGTTCGATCGGTGGTCTTTAATTAGGAGCTACTCGCATAGATTGAGTTAATGGCATATCCTCTCACTAATCTTACTTACTTGGCCAATATGGTTGACTTAGGTTGCTAATTATTTGAGCTAACCCATGCCACTAAGTTAGTCATATCTGATATGACTAATTAAGAACGAGACCTGAGCCTAAATCTCTTCAATTAATATTAAGTCTAGTCTTCCACCATTGTAGAGATGCGGGTGCCTACCTAGTGTTGATTATTCTCGATTGGTTACAGTGGTTCGGTTGTATCGAATAGGTGCAACCACTCTATAGTATTAGATGCCCCAGGATAGAGATGGAGTTGGGTCCAATAACTATTAGATGAGGGTCCCAATGATAGCTTTGCATCTGCTGGTGTATGGTGGGTCTGACTTAACTATGAAATGTGCCAATAACTATTAGGTGAGGCCACAGGACTTAGAGACCGAACCAGTTGCATCTTGCTTAGTGAAGCAATGGATAAAGAGTTGTCCACTCATTGATTTTTGTGTTATGTGCACATAAATCAGTGAGATTGCAGTACCCACTAGAAACTGATCACAAATAGATTTCCATTTTCTCCACCCAAGAAGTATGGGAGATCCATAGAAATAGTGGGAGCCCTTGTTTTCTTTTTAAAGTCCCAATAATAAATAGCTACAAGTTCAAAATATCTAATTAGAAATTATTTCTCTCTGCAGTTAACCATGTTGAGTTCAAACCCATTAGCTCGAATCCTTGACCCCAATAGGTTGACCAGAATCAATTATAAAAACTGACTCCAAAATTTGAGAATCATTCTCAGTTTTGAGAAGCTAAACCATGTCCTCGACCAAAATGCACCTATGTTGCCAGCTCGTCCATCCCCTGATCAACGAGCTACACTTGAGAAGTGGATGGATGAAGATAATAAGATGAAGTGCTATATTCTTACATCCATGTCCAATGATCTTCAGCGATAGCATGAAGACATGAGGACTGCAAGGGATATACTGACTCACCTACAAGAGTTGTACGATGAGTAGAGTTGCATGGCTCACTTTGAGGTCTCTTGAAAACTTTTCAGAGCAAAGATGCGTGATAGGCAGTTCGTCCATGATCATTGTTTGACAATGATCAAGGACATTGAGAAGCTTCAGAAGCTAGGCATGAACATGGATAAAGAATTGTAGGTGGATATGATCCTACAATCCCTTCCTGATTCGTATGGGCAGTTCATCATGAACTACCATATGAATAAGATTGATAGCTCTTGGTCTGAATTGCTGAACATGTTGGTAACAGTTGAGAGTACCTTGAAAAGTTCAAGGGATACTATTCTGACTGTGGAGTAGGCTTCCTCCAAGAGAAAGTCTTCTTGGAAGAAGAAGAAGAAGCCTACAAAGAAGCAAAAGATCGGTAATAAATCTAAGAGGTAGGCTTCGAAGAAGACCAACGATAAAGAAAAATATTTCCATTGTAATGTCAAAGGTCACTGGAAAAAAAACTTTCTTGCTTACCAAGCCACTTTGAAGAACAAGAAGATGGACACGTCTTTTGAAGGTACGTCTGAGTTGCTCGTTATTGAAACTAACCTAACGATTTCTATTTCTTCTAGTTGAATTCTAGATTCTGATTCTAGTGCTTACTCATGCACTTCCATGCAGGGTCTGGAAGAAGTTAGAGGGCTAAGAGAAGGCAAAATTATTCTCCGAGTCGGCAATAGGGCAAGAGTTGTTGCTGTAGTTATCGAAATTTATCTTTTGCGATTATCGTTAGGAGTTAGTTTATTTTTTAAAAGATTATTATTATGTACATGGAGTTAGTAGAAACTTAGTTTCTTTATCTATGCTGGCGTAGGATAATTATGATTTTCATTTTAATAAAGACTTCTATGTAATTTATTTTGAAAATAAAATTATTGCACGTGCATTTTCAATTGATGAACTTTATCATTTGCATGAAGATGCAAATATTAATATTAACGAGCAAATTGTGAATACCATAGGATCTAAGAGACTTAGAGATAGGATTAGCCAAAAGTATCTCTAGCACCATAGGCTAGGCCATATTGGAGAGGATAGACTTAATAAATTGGATAAAGATAGCCTTCTTGGGTCATTGACTTATGAGTCTTAACCAATTTGTGAATCATATTTTCAAGAAAAGATGGCTAAGCTACCCTTTATAGGACATGGGGAAAGAGCCACTGAGATATTAGCCCTAGTACACACTGATGTGTGTGGACCATTCGATGTATAGGCCAGTGATGGCTATCTCTACTTCATAACCTTTATCGATGATTTCTCATGGTATGGTTTTGTGTATCTGATGCATAACAAATATGATGCCTTTAAAAAGTTCAAAGAATTTAGATGTGAAGTAGAGAAGCAACCATAAAATTCATAAAGATTTTTCGATCAGATTGAGGAGAATACCTTAGTAAAAAATTTTGGATCTATCTCAAGGATAATGGCATAGTCTCATAATAGACACCTCCAAGGATGCCTCAGCTCAATGAGGTATCCGAAAGAAGGAATCAGATCCTATTAGATATGGTCCGATCCATGATGAGCTTCATAGATCTTTCGATCTTTTTATAGGGATATGCATTGCTTTCTGCTATTCATCTATTAAATTTGGTTCCCTCTAAATCCGTTCCTGCCTCACCATATGAGTTATGGTATGATAAGAAATCATCGATTGGGTACCTCAAGATTTGGAGATGTCCAGCTCATGTCAAATGACAACAGGTGGATAAGTTAGAGATTAGGTCACATAGGGCTCATTTTATAGGATATCCTAAGAAATCTATGGAATATTATTTTTATCTTCCAGAGGATCATAATGTGATTGTGAGCCATCATGCCTTCTTCTTGGAAAAGGAGTTTGTCTAAGATAGAGGTAGTGGGAGGAAGATTGAGCTTGATGAGAATCTCTGAAGAGCATCGAGTCCAAGAACCTGAACCCAGTAATGAGCCAGTAAATTTAATACCACCTCCACCTCATAGATCAAATAGGGTCTCCCATCCTCCGGAAAGATACTGAGGTATATTTATGGAGGATCTAGAAGAAGTGTTTCTTGTGGAAGATAGGGATATTAGGAATGATCTCAAAATCTATGATGAAGCAATATTAGATGTAGACTCCGAGAAATCGATGGATGTAATGAAGTCAGAAATTGACTCCATGCATTCCAACCAAGTATGGTCCTTAGTAGATCTACCTGAAGGTATTGTACCTATTGGGTGTAAATGGATCTATAAAAGAAAAATTGGATTGGATGGTAAGGTAGAGACCTATAAGACGAGGCTAGTGGCAAAAGGTTATAATCAATGCGAAGGCATTGACTATCAGAAGACTTTTTTGCTAGTGGCTATGCTGAAATCCATCCATACCTTATTTGCGATTGCAGTCTATTATGATTATGAGATTTGATAGATGGATGTGAAAACTGCCTTCCTAAATGGACATCTAGAAGAAGATATCTATATGGAGCAGCCTATGGATTTCACATCTGGTGATAGTGATCACAAAGTCTGCAAGTTGCAAAGATCAATTTATAAACTTAAGCAAACATCGCGGAGTTGGAACACTCGCTTTAATAATGTGATCAAATCTTTTGATTTCATCAAAAATGAGGAGGGGCCATGTGTATACAAAAAGATCAGTAGGAGCACTGTCATATTTCTTATATTATATATAGATTACATCCTCCTGATTGAGAATGATATTCCCGTACTGACATCGATCAAAGTTTGATTGTCAAAAGAATTCTCTATGAAAGACCTAGGAGAAGCTTCCTACATTCTTGGTATTAAGGTCTATAGAGATAGATCTAAGAGAATCATAGGACTCTCATAGTAAATGTACATTGAGGAGGTGCTAAAGCAGTTCAGCATGAAAAACTCCAAGAGAGGTCTCATACCTCTTAGGCATGACATTCATCTTTCGAAGAAGATGTGTCCTGACACATCTGAAGAGATCCAACGCATGAGCAAGATTTCTTATGCTTTGGCTCTAGGATGTCTCATGTATACCATGCTCTATACGCGATCTTATATAGCTCTTGCTGTGAGTATCATGAGCAGATATTAGCCGAATCTAGGTAAGGAGCACTGGATAGCTATAAAGAACATCCTTAAATACTTGAGAAGAACTAAGAATTTGTTTTTGGTTTTTGTAGGAGTTTTGGAGCTAAAAATGGAAGGATACACTGATTCAAACTTCATGTCTGATGTCGATGATAGAAGGTCTACATCAGGGTGTATTTTTTTGTGCAATGGTGGATCGATTAGCTAGAAAAGTTATAGACAACCGATCATTATAGATTCGATCATAGAAGCCAAATACATCGCCGCCTCTGAAGCTACTAAGGAAGCCTTCTAGTTTAAGAAATTCATTGTAGAGTTTGACGTCATGTCATCTAATGCCATTACACTGCACAGCGACAACAATGGCACCATATCTCTTGCTAAGGGGCCTAGGTCTCATTAGAAGTCTAATCACATTGAACATCGATTCCACATTATACGTGAATATCTCAAGAAGTAGTTCATCGAGGTACCGAGAGTCGACTCCACACAGAATGTGGTGAATCCATTGACAAAGCCTCTAAGCCAGCAGAAGACTGAAGCTCACCTTGAAAAGATGGATATTAGGTTTATGGTTAATTGGCTTTAGGTCAAGTGGAAGTTTGTTAGATGTGTGCTCTAGAAAGTCAATTGTTGGCTGACACATTTATTTTTCAGGACTTATATTTGAACTTATAAAACTTTTATTATTAATAAAGAACATTCTTATTTTTAGTCATATTTATATGTTCATAATTTATCCTAGAAATTAACAAAGATGATTTTGCATATTCTTAAGATATTGAGAATTTGAGACATACACTATTAGTGGTTAATTTCTAAATACTTCAAATTAAAGGATCATCATAGAGGACAGTGATTGATCCAGTTAGATTGGTGCATGATCACCTCCTTCATGGGTAGATGAGTTTTGAATTTATAGTGTGGTGACACTAGGGCGATAGTATAGGTGATTGTTAGAGAACAACTTGCACTGAGCATGACCATTATGAGATACCATTTGGATGTCTACTCACTTGTCGGTGGTATTCTCGATGTTGCAGTGGTATGACTAGTCTTTTGACCTATGGTGCATTGACTATTTATAGTGAGACTGCTATAGTTTGACTGCACATCTACTTGGTCCCTAGCCATTTGGATCCTTACTGTGTATGTTGGCTATGGTGGGTTCAGGTTCACTGTTGAGAGTAGGATGCACTTAGTGAAGGATATAGTGTAGGATTTGCAGTACTACTTTCGAAAAATTTTTAAAAAATATAAAAAATGTAGTGAAAAAGATAATTAGTCTAATTAATTATTTATTAAACATATCAAAATATTAAATCTTATACTAAGGATCTAAACATAATATGCATGCATTCATATAGATCTAAAAAAATAAAACTATGCAGCAAACTATTTACTACATCTATGTGTTCAGGATACAATACCTTTTCATGGATAGTTGATCATCATGATCTGATCATTGTTAAGGAGGTCCACTGGTCATGACATAACCATACAAATGTCTGGCCTCCATGGATCATCGACACGAGGCACTTGATCCTAATTGGCTCCCTGCGAATGCTAGCTCGACACCGAAGTCTTTTAGGGGCTATTTTGATCGAACAGCTTCGATCTTCATCTATGGGCTTCATGGATGCTTTGAGTTATTGGTAGATATAGTAGAGAGGTAGAGGAGGTTCTCTCTGAAATTTGGTGGGCTCACGGCACTCATAGCTCACACAAACTCTTCCCAAATCCTAGACTGAAAACATAGGATAGCACTCTCACCCAAACCCTGCGCACTAATTTCTCTGAAACTTTTTCTTAATTTTTTTTTGAATTATATCCATATAGAAGGGGGAGTTCATGCACTCTTTCTCTCACTAAGAAATATGTTCACACACCTAGAAATCATTTTCCTTTTATTTTGTGCAAGACCGAGTCTGCTACGTGTGAATGAGATCAGGTTGGTTACTAGTTTGAATTCAAATCTCATTTGAATTCAAATTTTAACCAAACTTGTTTCATCCATCTAGGGCATAAGAAATGGAACATGATCCCTCTCTTGTGCATGGAAATACTTCATGAGAAACCTTTTCTCGTAGAGCAAAGGGGGTGTAGAAATGTGAGGTGGCGCAGGGAAGAGATAAGGTTGTTGCCCATTCAAGTTTAAATCATATTTGAATTTGAAAGACCAACAACCCATCTCTATCCATTTGGAATGTGAGAAAGCTGGTTGTTCACCCTCTATACATGAAAAATAAGTCATGAGAATCTCATTCTCATGAGGAAATAAAAAGGGCGCAAGCAAAGGTGGTGCAAGGGAAAAATTGACTAGTCAAACTAGTCTATAGGGAACCTTATCCAATTGGACTAACTCAAACAACTTTGGCTAGGCCTAATTAGATCAAATTAAATCCAACCAATTTAGGCTTAATTTGGCTTAATTAAATTCTAATAAAATCAAGAATTGATCTAGCCAAATCCTGATCGAATCAGGGATCAAACCTCCTCGATGATTAGGTCATCTCATAATCTAATCAGGTCAAACCCAACTGAATTCAATTCAATTGGACTTGAACCAAAAATAATTACTCAATCAAATTAAGTTAATTAATGATTAAATTACTAATTAAACCACTCATAATCTTAGAGTCCAAATTCGATAGGTCACCGAGCAATAGAGTTCATCGATATGAAATCCTAATCAAAGAGTCCCAATCCAGTGGGACTCTTGACCCCGTTGTCTGAAATGAATGAAACTTACGATCATAGAGTCCATACTCTTGATCAGAGAGTTTCAGACAAGTAGGACTCAGTGTCCTAATGCTATAGTTTATTTGGTTGAAGAGTCCTAGTCCAATGGGACTCTTGACCAGAACCAACAGATCAGGTAAAAATCTTTAGTGTGTGTGACTCCGCAAGTTTGAACCTAAGCCGGTAGCATAGGTACCACTTCTTGTACTAATCAAAGTGACCATCTAGCAATGGTATCCGATGTTCGGATAGATCGAATAGTCACAATCGCAACAATCAGAACCTACACGAATATGGTTACCGTATAATTCATCCCCATGACCTCTATGTAATAGATGACTAAGGGTTAGACTATCAACCCTAGAAAATACATCCATGTTGTGTCTTAAAGCAATTAGTCCCGTGACTCCTCACTAAGACTACTTTGGCCAAGGCTTTGCTAAATTAAAATATAATTGAACACAGCTCCTGAGATCATGAGTGGTCAATCCCATCTTGATACACGTACCGACTCCTCAAGTACTTGATTGTGCCTAAAAATCTTCCATCATTGAATTAGAAATTCAGATAGTCTGGCACCAAAGCATAGTGAGTTGCTTAGAAGTCACCATGGTGATCTTAAATTGGAGGGATACTTATACCCATATTCCATCAGAGCTAATCTTGATAGGAGAAAAGCTCCGAAGTTGGTCACGTTCAGTGCAAATGTATCCATACATCTCACTTGCGTGCCATACCAATGTCTTAACACTCGTTGGTTACGAGGACAACCAACCTATATGGCACATAATGATCTATACTTGATAAATATTATCATCCTAAGTAACAACGTATCATTTGATCATAAATTATTTTAAGAACTAAATGATAAATCCTCTTTTGTCGAATCTAGATAATCCTAAGGACTTCATCACAACACAGAAGTTCATTAGAAGATAAAAAAATTTATGATAAAAATTACCAAAATAATTTTTATTAATTCATAATTTATATATAATTATAAAAGTATAGCTTAACCATCAATAGACTGACGATTGGTTTTGGGATACATTTTTAACAATCTTTTACTTGGACTAAAGCCAATCAATATTGTATCTAATACCTATCTTCGACTTGAAGTCATTGAACTCCTTCACCGCAACAACTTTAGTGAATGGGTCCACCATATTTTTCTTTTCATCGATCTTCTGAAGGTCAACATCATCTCGATCTATGATCTCTTGGATAAGATGGTAGCGGTGCAGAATATGCTTCATCTGCTGGTATGCCTTCAGTTTCTTCGCTTGAGCAATGGCTCTAGAGCTATCGTAATAGAGTAGAACTGGACCATCAAGGAAGGATGCTACTCCAAGCTTGGTGATGAATTTTCTCAGTCACACCACTTCTTTGGCGGCATCTGATGTAGTGATATACTCTGCCTCACAAACTGAATCGACCATAGTGTGCTGGTTGGAATTCTTCTAGTAGATAGTTCTACTATTAAGGATAAATATATATCTCGATACACTCTTGCTATTATCATGATCAGACTAAAAACTGGAGTCTATGAATCCTACAAGTTTCAAGTGTGATTCATCATATACAAGTCACTCGTCCTTAGTATTTCTTAAATACTTCAAGATGATTTTAACAACCTTTCAATGATTCTCTCCTGGATCAGATTGGTATCTATTCACTATCTCTAGTGAGTATGCCACATCTGATCGTGTACATGTCATGACATACATGATAGAACCCACAGTCGAAGTATATGGTATTCTACTCATACGCCTTCTTTCGAGATGTGTTGTTAGATAATCCCTCATTGAAAGAAAAATTTTATGGCCTATCGGTAGATAGCCTTTCTTGAATTTCTCCATGCTTAACCGTTTCAACATATAGTATTAATGTACGTAGATTAGGACAATCGAAGTAATCTTTTAGATCTATCTCTATAGATCTTCATCCCTAGGATGTAGGAAGCTTCTTCTAGATGTTTCATGGAGAATTATGATGACAGTCAGATCTTTATTCGTTGTCATGCAGGGACATCATTTTTGATTAAGAGAATATCATCCACATATAATACTAGAAATACAATTGCTGGACCATTAGCCCATTTATATATGTAGGGCTCCTCTTCATTCTTAACGAAGCCATATGTTTTGATTATTTTATTAAATCGTATGTTTCAACTCCTAGATGCCTGCTTCAATCCATAAATGGACCACTGAAGCCTACACACCTTAGACTCATTTATGGACGTGAACCCTTCAAGCTATATCATATACACCTCTTCATCTAGCTCTCCATTCAGAAAAGCTATTTTCACATCCATTTGCCAGATTTCATAGTCCAGATGGACAGCTATGATAAGCATAATTCGAATGAATTTGAGCATTGCCATAGGAGAGAATGTCTCATCATAGTCAATACCATAACGTTGATGATATTTTTTGGCAATCAGATAGGCTTTATAGGTCTCCACCTTTTTGTCCACGCCTTTTTTCCTTTTGAAGACCCATTTACACTCTATAGGTTTAACTCTTTCGGGTGGATCAACTAATGTCCATACATCATTGATTTTCATGGACTCCATTTTGGATTTGATGGCCTCAAGCCATTTCTTAGAGTCTAGTCTCTACATTGCATCCATATAGGTAATCAAGTCATCATCGTTCTCATCGAGTTCGATGGGATCCCCATCCCGGATCAAGAAATCATAGTATTATCCGATTGATGTGGTACTCTACCAGATCGTCTTAAGAATGCATCTACAATGGGCTTTGGGTCTGATCTAATCAGATCCAGCTCAGATTCAACAACTTATGTCTATTCTTCCAGCTGCCAAACTTCATCAAGTTTAACCTTAGAGGTATTAGTTCCTTCACCAAGGAACTCCTTTTCCAAAAAGACTACCTTAAGATTGACAAACACTTTTTTCTCATCAACAAGGTAGAAGTAATATCCTTTGATTTCTTTTGGGTAACTTATAAAACTATACTTATCAGACCTAGGTCCAAGCTTGTCTATCATTAAATGTTTAATATAAGCCGGACACCTCAAAACCCTAAGGTGTGAGAGCATTGGCTTATACCCTGTCCATATCTCATATGATGTTTTATTTATAGATTTACTAGGAACTCTATTTAGAATGTAACAAGTTGACTTGAGAGCATATCCCCATAAGAAGATCAGCAAACCAGCAAATTCCATCATGGATTGAACCATGTCCAACAGGATCCGATTCCTCCTTTCAGACACACCATTATGTTGTGGTGTTCCAGGAGGGATCCATTGGGAGAGAATCTCATTCTCCCCTAGATATATTAGAAACTTATAGGAAAGATACTCACCCCCTCGGTCAAACCGAAGAGTTTTAATACTCTTTCTAATTTGATTTTCTACCTCATTTTGAAATAGTTTGAATATTTCAAATGACTCTGACATATGCTTTATTAAATAGATATACGCATATCTTGATAGATCATTTATAAAGGTTATGAAGTAGAAGTAACCATCTCTGACACTTGAGCTCATGGATCCACATACATCTGAATATACTAGACTCAGGAGTTTAGTGGCTCATTCACCTTTTCTAATAAAATGTGACTTGATCATCTTACCAAGAAGATAGGACTCATAGGTCGGAAGTGATTCACAATTACTAACCTCAAAAATTTCTTCTTAAGCTAACCTATTTATTCTGTTCTTGTCAATATGATCCAGCCTATAGTGCCAATGATAGACTTTGGACATATCACTAATTCTAAGGCATTTACCGAAGGATTGAACCACGTTAACAGGCATAGTTAATAAATAAATATCATTATTCAATCATCCAACAAAAATTATAACACCATTCAAAATGACATTATAAATTTGTTTATTGATATTTCATAATCATTCATGGCCAAAAGGCCTACAAAAATGACATTCAATAAGAAAGTTGGACAAAAATGACATTCATTAAGAATAACTTTATTTGAATTGATTACAAGTTTCATGATTTCTAAAGCTAGAATTGATACTTGTCTTTCATTTCCAATGTTCAGGAACCTCTCATCTTGATCAAATATCCTACTGACCTGCAAACCCTGCATAGAATTATAAATATGATAAGGACTTCTAGTATCTAATACCTAGGTAGTAGAATCAAATAAGAAAAAATTATAAGGTGTTATCATATAATTACCTTGTCCAGCAACAACTTGCTTCCTCCTCGGCCTATTCAGATCCAGGGAGGCAATGTACAGAGGATAGTTCCTCTTTCACTGCCCTTGCTTCTTGCAGAAGAAGCACTCCATATGGTTCTGGTCAGGCTTGTGCTTCTTGGTCTGATCCTGTGCAGTTATCTTGGTATTTGGCTAGACCTCCTTGTTCTTCTTCTTCTTCTTATTCTTCTTCCCTTTCATAATGGGTTGAGACTAGAAGTAGACCCTCCCACTACATTCACCATCTGCTTATGGAGTTGGTGATCCTTCTCAAAGTTCTACAGTAACCCCAATAAGTCGTGATAGTTGACTACAGGCTTTGTCATTATGAAATGAGTCAGGAAAGGGAGGAAAGACTTGGGCAAGGAATTAAGGATCGCATCCTTACTGAGCTGCTCGTGCAGGAAAAAGCCCAGCTTGCTAAGGCACTCAATCATCTCGATCATGTACAATACATGATCGATGACTGAGGCCCCATCCCTCATCCAAGCATTGAAAATAGCATAACTTATTTTATGCCTTTCAACATCGTCAGACATGCCAAAGAAGTCGTTCAATATTTGAAACATCTCCTATGGTTGGATATTTTTGAACCTATGGCTAAACTTGTCATTCATTGCCGCTAGCATTATGCACTGATTGGTGGTACGATCGTTGAGCCACTTCTAGTAAATGTCTCGTACCGCTCCTCTAGCATTCGAAGCTAGCTTCTCAAGTGCTGGATCCATTATTATATAAAGGATTCACTCATGCTCCAGGATGATTTTCAACTTATGATATCAGCTATCGAAGTTGGGTCTCATTAATTTATCATTATCAATAATGATCGGAGCGATAGGTTAGTGGCCATTTCTACACAAAAAGAAAAACCAAACCTAATTAGTATATGAATCAATTATCCTAAAGACCTAGACTTTAGTCTAAAGGTCCCCTCACTATTTTATATGAATTGATAGCTTCTACCTCCAATTTGAGGAATTACTTTAATTCCTTAGTGGGTATTAGAATCGACATAGACTACACATGAGCCCAACTTTGGTTGGTCAACCCATGTACATCCATGAGTAGATTCAAAATCAATTATTTTTCTAAACAACTTCTAGTAATATTGATTTTTTTTTTGGAGACCTAATTAATAGGCTTTGGCCTCTATTGAAAAGTCTGGTTCGGTCCAACCATTAACATGACCACATTTGATCTTATCTAACCAATAAATGATCAGACCCGACTTTGGTCGGCCAACTAACCACCATCAAAAAGACTTAACCAAATCATTATTTTATGAATGATAATTTCATTAGTCAATAATCACTAGGCCTTTGGACCTTCAATGATCATTATACTAATAAACCCATTATCACTCAACTTAATGGGAGGCTATGATTTAGTTATCTATATAACTATTTCATTTCTAAGGATCTAATAATTTATAAGAATTTAATTAACATATTTTAAGAAGAGGAAGAAATTTAGCGAGCCAATTTTGATCCTCCCTCTAACTTCACAAAGTCAGATAAAAAAGGATCTAATTTGGGTTGGCATTAGGAGCACCTAAATCAGTTAGACTAATTTACCTAATTGATATAGGTGAGCCCAAATCATCAAGTGATCTAATCAAAATCTAATTCACTAGGATTGCCAGGTAAGTGAGATCAGTGGAAGGGATATGTCATTAACTTATCAAAGATCAAATCAATATGAGTAGCTCTCAATTAAAAACCACTGGTCAAAGTGCCAA
The DNA here is from genome assembly GCA_006176705.1 of Cocos nucifera. NCBI lineage: Eukaryota > Viridiplantae > Streptophyta > Magnoliopsida > Arecales > Arecaceae > Cocos > Cocos nucifera. The sequence goes on along the minus strand of QRFJ01003458.1, from coordinate 199,200 downwards.
ACTTACCTTAGATACCATCTGATTTATTATTTTTAATTTGACCAACCTAGTAATTTTGGGTTCGACCGCATAGCCATGAATCAAGTCCATTTGGTCCTCGTTAAACGCATGGACTTGACCAACTACAACTATTGTAATTAAGTCTATAGATTTCTTGATCTAATCTAAATTAACATTTAATTAGATTTGATCAACTACTCTAAATTAGTCCATTCATTAACTAATCTTAGGTCTAACCCAATTGTGGACCTAATTCATCTAACCCAATAACCAACAAGTTTATGATTAATAACTTAAGGTCTTAATTCACAATTCTAGACACTAAATCATTTCACTTAATTTTAATTAAGTTTATGGGCTGAGGATTAAGGTTTGGCATTTTAATTTTTTTTTTTTAAATTTTGAAAGATTCTTTACAACTTGGCATTGTTCACCAATCGAGTCGACTCACTTCAAAATTGAATCGGCTCAATTCACAAACAACACTAGTTGTAGGGTTTAATCTAAAGTTGTGTACACTACATAATACTAAATCATGAATCAAACTTTAGATCCTATCTAAACATGCATTCATGATCAAAAATTAGATTAAAATATAATTTATCATATCATAAAAATTAGATATAATCTAAAAATTTTATGATCAATTATAAGATCAAGCACGTACAATGACAATCTTTGCACTATAGGGGATAAACCATACAGCAGGATAACCTACAGTCCATGTGATCTTGATTTTAATATTTAGATGTAATTAATTATATTATTAGCTTAATATTTAGATCAAATATAAATTATCAATCTAAACATGCAAACATATTATGTTTAGCGAACCTGGCTCTGATACCATTTGAAGGATATAGTGCAGGGTTTGCAGTGCTGCTTTCAAAATTTTTTTAAAAAATAGCAAAAATATAGTAAAAAAGATAATTAATCTAATTAATTATCTATTAATCATATTAAAATATTAAATCCTACACTAAGGATCTAAACATAATATGCATACATTCATATAGATCTAAAAAAATAAAACTATGCGGCAAACTATTTACTACATCTATGTGTTCAGAACACAATATCTTTTCACGGATAGTTGATCGCCCTCCCGGTCTTGATTGGCTCCCTGCGAGTGCTAGCTCAACACCGGAGTCTTTCAGGAGCTATTTTCATCGAATAGCTTCGATCTTTGTCTACGGGCTTCATAGATACTCTAGGTTGCTGGTAGATATAGTAGAGAGGTAGAGGAGGTTCTTTCTAAAATTTGGTGGGCTCACGATACTCATAGCTCACACAAACTCTTTTCGAACCCTAAACTGAAAACCTAAGGTAGCACTCTTACCCAAACCCTGCACACTAATTTCTCTAAAACTTTTTCTCAGATTTTTTTTTGAATTTTCTCCATGCAGAAAGGGGAGCTCATGCACTCTTTCTCTCACTAAGAAAGATGTTTGCATGCCCAAAAATCATTTTCCTTTTATTTTGCACAAAACCAAGTCTTCTACGCATAAATGAGATCAGGTTGGTTACTAGTTTGAATTCAAATCTCATTTGAATTCAAATTTTAACCAAACTTGTTTCATCCATCTGGGATGTAAGAAAGGGAACATGAGCCCTCTCTTGTGCATGGAAATACTTCATGAGAAACCTTTTCTAATGGAGTAAAGGGAGTGCAAAAATGTGAGGTGGTGCGGGGAAGAGATAAGGTTGTTGCCCATTCAAGTTTAAATCCTCTTCGAATTTGAAAGATCAACAACCCATCTCTATCCACTTGGAATGTAGGAAAGCTGGTTGTGTAGCCTTTATACATGAAAAATAAATCATGAGAATCTCATTCTCGTGAGGAAATAAAAAGAGCACAAGCGAAGGTGGCATAAGGGAAAAGTTGACTAGTCAAACTTGTCTATAGGGAACCTTATCCAATTGGACTAACTCAAACAACTTTGGCTAGGCTTAATTAGATCAAATTAAATCCAACTAATTTAGGCTTAATTAAGCTTAATTAAATTTTAATAAAATTAAAAATTGATCAAGCCCAATCCTTGATCAAATCAAGGATCAAACCTCCTTGGCAATTAGGTCATCTCATAACCTAATCGGGTCAAACCCAACTGAATTCAATTCAATTTTGGACTTGAACCAAAAATAATTACTCAATCAAATTAAGTTAATTAGTGATCAAATCACTAATTAAACCTCTCATAATCTCAAAGTCCAAATTCGGTAGGTCATCGAGCAATAGAGTTTATTGATATGAAATCCTAATTGAAAAGTCCCAATCCAGTGAGACTCTTGACCCCGATGTTTGAAATGAATGAAAATTTTGATCATAGAGTCCATACTCTTGATCCAAGAATTTTAGACAAGTAGGACTTAGTGTTCTAATGCTATAGGATATTTGATCGAAGAGTCTCAGTCCAGTAGGACTCTTGACCATAGCTAACAGATCAAGTAGAAACCTCTATTGTGTGTGACTACGCAGGTTTGAACCTAAGCCGGTAGCACAGAAATCACTTTCTATACTAATTGAAGTGACTATCTAGTAATGGTATCTATTGTCCGGATAGATCGAATAGTCACAATCGCAATAATCAGAACCTATGCGAATATGGTTACCGTATAATTCATCCTTATGACCTCTATGTAATAGATGACTCAGGATTAGACTGTCAATCCTAAAAAATACATCCATGTCATGTCTTAAAGTAATTAGTCTCATGACTCATCACTAAGACTATTCTGGCTAAGGATTTGCTAAATTGAAACATAATTGAATACAGCTCTTGAAACCAGGAGTGGTCAATTCCATCTTGATACACGCATCGACTCCTCAAGTACTTGACTGTGCCCAAAAATCTTTCATCACTGAATTAAAAATTCAGATAGTTCGACATCAAAGCATGGTGAGTTATTAGGAAGTCATCATAGTGATCTCAGATCAGAGGGATACTTATACCCATATTTCATCGGAGCTAATCTTGATAGGAGAAAAGCTCCAGAGTTGGTCACGTTTAGTGTAGACGTACCCATACATCTCACTTGCATGCCATACCAGTATCTCAATACTCCTTGGTTATGAGGACAATCAATCTATATAGCACACAACGATCTATACTCGATAAATATTATCGTCCTAAGTAACAACGTATCATTTGATCGTGAACTATTTTAAGGACTAAATGATAAATCCTTCTTTGTCGAATCTAGATAGTCCTAAAAACTTCGTCACAACACAGGAGTTCATTAGAAGACAAAAAAATTTATACTAAAAAATACCAAAATAATTTTTATTAATTCATAATTCATATACAATTATAAAAGTATAGCTCAACTATTAATAGACCAATAATTAGCTTTAGGACACATTCCCAACACTTAGATGGAATCTATTGACCTTAGTGGAAAAGGTATAATCCTATGTGATTCACGAGACTGAGTTTACTAAGTCTTTGGTCAAAGCAAGGTGAATACTAGAAAGGTGTTTCCATGAGATTCATAAGAGAACTCAAATCGAGCCAATCTTGCATGTGACTGACGATAGGGTTTGACAAGTTGTCTATGACCTCTATCAAGTTGAGATTTTTGATAGAAGGATTGAATCATGTGATAAATATATCTAGAGCTCTATACTTCTATTCTACTAGATTGTCACTACATACTGCTAGGTGTCACTGGTGGATTGTGAGACCCACAAGCTTCATCTTGATGATCGATGATTCTCGATGGATAGTGTTGAAATTATTCCAACCCATTGAAAGAAGTTTTGATGATATTATGATGGAGATCATAATATGTCTCACTACTAGATAGAATAGAACCTATGGGATCACACACAAAAGAGGTTTATGTCTAATTCGATGATTTATCGATGATTGTGAATCATTAAGGGTATAATTATCGATACGATTGATAATTAACTCAAGAAGAATAAATTAGTAATTTAATTACTAATTAAACTTAATTTAATTAAAAATAATTTTTAAATCAAGTCTAATTGAATTGGATTCAGTTTGACTTGAATTGGGTTTGGTTTGATTGAGTTATGAGATGACTCAATTGTCATGGAATCAATTTCTGACTTGATCTTAATTTAGGTTCAACTAAATCTTAGTTAGATTAGGATTTAATTTGATTAGAGACCTAATTAGATCAGGTCTAATCAAGTTTCTAGATTTGAATCAAATTATTTTTGGTTTGAGGCTCAATCCAAAACCCTAGAGTCCATTTTGTAAAGGATTCTTCCATGCACCACCCATTGTCCATGCCCCTTCTCTTCTCACGTAAATTTCAGACTTGCATGAGGTTTTTCATATTTTCTACCTCTTGGTTGACCACTTATCCTTTCATTTGGGTATGGATAAGTTTTGGTTTGAATTTAAAATTTAATTTGAATTTTTGATAGAGTTTGACTCTATCAGGACTCTACTAGGTGCCCCCTTAAAAGGATCTATCTTTGGGACATCTCTAGGAGGTCTTTTTGATTTGAACAAAATTTATCCAACCATTAGATGAGAGAGTAACTTGTTGGCATCCTTCCTTCCAAGTTTGAAGGAGAAACTCCATTAGTACAAGATGTGGCACTCCGAGGAAGAAAGCTATGCTATTGCTGTCTTTTCTTCTACCTCCACTGCTTCTTTAATTGAAGATCATTTTCCAAATCTGAAGAAGGTTCAAATCAATCATCGAAAGATCTTCTCTGCAAGGGAGCTAGCACCCCAAGAAGATAGACAAGTCTCAGATCATATCGGATCTCATGTGGATACCTATAGAGGCAAGGTATTTGCACGGCTTTAGGAACCTGTCAAGTTTTGATCATCGACTGTGCAGTTCTTCGACCTACGATAAGGTATGAGATCTGATCTCATAAATTAATTTAAGATTTCATATGTCTTAGATCCATCTGAGGAAAGGTTTTAGATCTGATTTAATGCATGATAAAATAGTTAATCTATTTTATTCCATGGTGATTTTAAAATAATTTTGAAATACAAGCATGTAATCTACCCTTCCCTTTGTAAGACGGTCAATCCTATCTTGACTTACACATCGACTAAACAAGTACTTAAATGCACCTAGTAACCTTTCATCATTGAATTAGGAATTCAAAAGTCTAGTACCAAAGTATAGTGAGTTGTCTATAAGTTATCATGGTGATCTTAGGTCAAAGGGATACTTGTATCCTTAACGAGCAATTCTTGACAGCAGAGAGCTTCATAGCTGGATCATGTTTCGTGAAATATACCCCTATACTTTATCTGCATACCATACCAGTATCTTCATACTCCTTGGTTAAGAGGACAATCAATCCGTATGGCACGCAATGACCTACACTCAGTAAATGTTGTTGTCTTGGATAACAATATATCATTTGGTCGCAAATAGTCTTGAGGACTAAACGATAAATCCTTCTTTGTCGAATCTAAATAGTCCTAAGGACTTCATCATAGAAGAGTTCATAAAGAAAGATGTACAAGAGTGATGAAAAAGCTAGAATAATAATTTTAATCATTAAAAATTTAAGTCAAATTACATTTAGCTCAACCATCTATAACCTAGACTAGTGGCTTTAGGATATAATACCTAATATCTTTATGTTAGATATATGTGCCCTAGAAGCCAAAATAGGCTGACACTTGTAATACACTTCTAAGGGCAAAATTATAATTTTGACTAATATCAATGAAATGGGTTATTTTCTATCACATATATGTATTTAGTATCTATGATACATCCTTTGAGTTAATGATAATGATAATTCATATTTTCAAGAATTGCAAATTTAAGATGAATAATCATTATTAACTCATAAAATGCGTCCAACCATAGGATCATCACGAGGATGGTGATTGATCCAGAAGGTTGGTGTACAATCGCTTCTCTTTAGTAGATGAGTCTTGAGTCTACGGTATGGAGACACCGGAGCGAGAGTATAGGTACTCGTTAGAGAACGAGGGCACTGAGCGTGACCACCTCGAGTAGTCATTAGGGAGTCTACCTTCTCGTCAATGACTGACTCGATGCTGCAGTAGTGTGTGTCTGGTTCTTTGACCTGAGATGCATCGGCAGTTCACCTTGAGGGTGTTATAGTTTGACTACACCATTACTCGATCTCCTAGCCATATGGAACCCTGAGGTGTATGTTGGCTATAGCATGTTCATTGTAGGAACTGGATTGCATCAAGATGGAATCTATCTACCTCGGTGGTAGAGGAGCAGCCCTATGATGATCATGAGAATCAAGTCCAGAAGTCCATGGCCATGGCAGAGTGAAATAATAGAAAGAGTTTCTATTTAGATTTTCACATTGGACTTGAATCGAATGATTACATCATATGACAGAGACTAGGGTTTGACGAGTTCACCTTAACCCTAATCTGATCGGGGCTCAAGATAGAAGAACTTAATCACACAGGTAGCTGCACCAAGAGGTTCGCATTCAGCTCTGATGGGTTGCCACCATATACTGCTAGGTGTCACTGGTGGATTTTGGGAGCAATTAGAATGATTTAGATGATCGATCATTCTAGCTGTTCGAATCAGAAGAGTTCTGATCCATCGAAAGGAGTTTCGATGATGTCGATGATAGAGATCATGACATATCCCATTACCATACAGAACTGAACCTAACTGGGTCACACAAACAAGGGTTTGAATCTGGTGATCATCAATTGAACTGATCTAGTTCAATTGATCTGAATGAGATTCAATTAGGTTCAAGAAAATCGTGCTAGCACTCGATTGAACCTAACGTTCTTCTTTTACTATCATAAATAAGTTGTCCTGACTGAGCCAAAGGAGTTTGTGCTCAATCAGAGGCCTTCATATGGTCTGACTGGAGGTTGTCCAAGTCAGAAAAGGTTGTCTTATTTTGTAAGACATTACCTGCCATTTTTGGTCACCTGCCATTTCTTGTTCTTTGACTTTGGTCAAAAGTCTACCTTTGACTGGTCAAACATTGACCATTGACACTTTGACTTTTGACCACATGTCATGCACCTATTGGAGAGCTGGTGGGGGCCTATCCCCCTGCCAGAACCTAGTAAGGAGGAGGGCGCACGCCAAGGGTGGCGTGCGCCCAAGTGGCGTGCGCCCAAGTTGGAGACGCCCAGGAGTCCCTTGTTGGACAAGGACTCCATCTCCTTTTTGGATTCCAATTAGAGTTCTCCTAAGAACCAACTTTGACTGGTCTTAGGCGCCCTCTAAGGAGGAATCCAGGGGACTCTATTCCCACCAATCAGATTTAGATCTGATTTCACAAAGGGTTGTGATTGGTTGGGAAGAAGAGGAGTTGGATCACAGATAGTCTATAAATAAGACCCTGCGCCCAACTCAAAGAGAAATTGAAAATCCCATGCCCCAAGGCTACCTCTCCTCTCCTCCTCCATGCCAAAGCATCTTCTCCCTCTCCTCTCCACGTCCAAAAGGAGTTTTGGATCCTTGGTTGGTGCGATCCAGATCAGAGAAAGGCGACTGAAAAGCTAAGAAGGCTGCGCTGCTGCAAAGGACGACTGCTGATCTTCAAAAGGAGTTTTGAAGATCCTCCAGATCAGATCCAGATCTAATTTTTGGAGATGTGATAGAGAAGAAGAGGATCTCTAGATCTAGCCTAAGTGGATATCGGTAGAGGCCAGGCACTTGCATGGCTAGATCCAGAACCTTCCGCTGCTTACAGGATCATCAACAGGGTAATAGGATTACCCAAATCAAGGTAAATTAAATTTGATTTAATTTATCTAATTTTATTTTAATTTATTAAAATAATAAGAATTAGATCTAAAATATCTTAGATCTGATTAGATCAAAGAAAAAATTTTTGAAATATATCTCTTGATCTGATCAGATCTGAACGAACCTGGTCCGAAAAATCAGTATTTTCCTTCAACTGGTATCAGAGCCAAGGTTCTAAAAGTATTTAGATCTAATTTTAAATTTATTTTAATTAAAAAATAAGTGATTTTAGATGTCACATGAGATGTGATCAGATCTGAAAATCAGAAAAAATTAAAATTAAATGATTTGGATCTAAGATTAGAAAATATGCATGACTAGTTCTAAAATAGAATAGTTCTATAGAATAGTCTTGCATGTTTTTAATTTAATTTGATTAAATCATATTTTAGATCTATTTATTTACTATTTTTTGATATTATAATTATTATAATAACATCTAAAAAATAGCAAATAAAAATTATTTAATTTTAAACATCATATGAGATATGATTGATGCATGTCTAGACTAGTTGTAGAATAGTTCTACATAATTGTCTAGATTAGAATTTATTTTGATTAGATCAATTTAAATCTAATTTTTTAGATTATTATGAGATAATTTAGATCTGAAAAATATGCATGATTCGATACATGAGATGTATGCAAAATATGCCATGATTAGATCTAATTTGTATATGAGATATATGATATAGATCTAAAACTATTTTGTAGTATTGCATGTTCCTGATTAAGGCGTTCCTCTTGGCCGTCCGGTCATAAGAATGAAGAAGGGTTTAAAGGCCCTCTCTTTCCCATTCGATGGGGTGTTCTTATGATGTGTAGGGGTGCTGCGTGTTCGTCCTTAATCAGAAACCCAAAACTTACTTTCTGCAAAACCCTAGATCCTGAAACCCTAGGATTTATTGTGCATATTTTGTTTATGAACCCTACTTAATTAAGAATTAAGATTATGAAATATTAATTAGGTCTAAAATTGAGAATTTTAGATCTAAGACATATTCATAATACTGGGTTCGGGCTTGGGTAGCTCAATTAGGTCTAAGCGGTTGATCAAACCGAATCAAGAGTTGGTTAGATGGGATCAACAATGCTTAAATTGACCAGCCTAATAGGATTAAGTCTGGGTCAAGATCGAGTCACGATCAAGCAAGACCTAATTAGGCTCAGAGGTTAGAGTCTGGATTGTAGGCTAACCCAATTGGTTCTGGCTCAACAATTTGGTGTCTAAGGTAAGTTTGGCACATACGACCGACTGTTTTTAATTGGAAGCTACTCGACCTGAATGCATTCTTGTACGAGTTAATGGCATATTCCTTCCACCGGTCTCACTTACCTGGCCATATCTGTTGACACAGTTCTGATCTGAGGTGGTCAATAATCCGAGCTAACCCATGCCACTAGGTTAGTCATAATTGTTATGACTATGACAAGTCTAGTTTAATGAGACCTGAATCAATTCTCCCTAAGAAAAGATTAAGTCTGAGGTCTTCCACCATTGTAGATGTGCGGGCCCTTCCCGGGGTTGATTGTTCTCGGCTGGATACAGTGGCTCAGTTGCACCGGGAAAGATGCAACCATGTCTATTAGGCATTGGATGCTATGGGCTGGAGGATGAGTTGGGCTCAATATTTTGGATACGGTGAGAGACTCAATTAGGAATCCCAGTCTATGCAAATGGTGGGTCTGACTTAACTAAGGAGTGGATCAATATTTCGGATACGGTGAGATTCATGAATTAGAGACCAAGTTTGGGTGCACCATGATTAGAGAATCATTGAACAAGAGTTGTTCACTCATTGGCTAACCCATCACCAATAACTGTTAGGTGAGGTGATGAGTCAGTTGGTGAGACCGCACCACCCACTAGAAATCATTAATCATGGAGATTTTTGCATCTCTACAGAGGGAGTGTAGGGATCCGAGAAAATAGTGGGAGCTAATTTGTTTAAAAATAAAATTCCTAAATAAATTGGTCAAGTCATAAATTACAGTATCTAACTAGAATCTTTGACTCTCTACAGAAAAATGTCTGCGTCCAACCCATTGGCACGTATCCTGGACACACATAGACTGACTGGACCCAATTATAAAGATTGGCTCAGGAACTACAAAATTATTTTGGGTTCCGAGAAGTTAACCCATGTATTGGACCAGGACCCTCCCACCTTACCAGCCCGTCCATCCACTTGAACAGAGAGCGTCTCTGGAAAAATGGATAGACGAAGATAATAAGGCCAGATATTACATGTTGGGCTCGATGTCTGATGAGCTCCAGCGCCAACATGAAGATATCGGGACTGCTCGCCAAATGTTGGCTCACCTGCAGGAGATGTTTGGTGAACAGAGTCGCGCAGCCAAATATCAAGTCACGAAATGACTTTTTAAGGCTAAGATGCGTGATGGGCAGTCAGTCCAAGATCACTGTCTGACAATGATCAAGGACATGGAAGAGCTTGAGAAGCTCGGTGTGAAGTTAGACTTGGATCTGCAGAACGATATTATTCTGCAATCCTTGACTGATGCATATGGGCAATTCATCATGAATTACCACATGCATAAACTTCAAAATTCCTTGGCCGAATTAATGAATATGCTGGTTACCGCTGAGCTTTCTATGAAAGGTTCTAAAGGCTCAGTTCTTGCTATGGAACGGACTTCTTCCAAAAGAAAGTCTTATGGAAAGAAAAAGAAGTCTGTGAAAAAGCAAAAGGTGGAAGGATCAAAGAAGAAGAAGGCAGAGCCGAAGAAGAAAGGCCGATGTCAAAGGAAAGTGTTTCCATTGCAACAGCGACGGCCATTGGAAGCGGAACTGCCCTACTTACCTGGCCACCCTGAAGAACAAGAAGGAAGGTCCTTCTGGAGGTATGCTCGTTATTGAGTCTAACCTTACGGTTTCTTCTGCATCCAGTTGGGTGCTTGACTCTGGTTCTAGTGCTCATCTGTGCACTTCCATGCAGGGTCTTGAGGATAGCAGGAGGCTGAGGGATGGAGACATGATCCTACGCATCGGTAATGGAGCAAGAGTTGCTGCAGTAGCCGTGGGAACATACCCTCTTCGATTACCATCTGGTTTAGACTTAGTTTTGAAAGACTGTTATTATGTGCCTGCAGCTAGCAGGAATTTGATTTCTGTTTCATGCTTAGCACAAGAAGGCTATGTGATTACCTTCTTTAAGGACCATTGTAACATTCTTTATGAAAGAAATAAAATTGCAAATGGTTTTCCTTATTAATGGTCTTTATCAGCTACATATTGATGTACCTGTTCTAACTATCGAGCAAAACGTGAATGCCAAACGACCTAGGGATAGTCCAAACGATAGATATCTATGGCACCTGAGATTAGGTCATATAGCAGAAGATAGGATCAACAAATTGGAGAAAAATGGGCTATTGAGTCCATTGACTTTCCGAGTCATATCCAACTTGTGAATCTTGTCTTCAAGGCAAAATGACTAAACTCCCTTTTGTTGGACATGGGGAGAGGGCCACAGATCTCCTTGCCCTAGTACATACTGATGTGTGCGGCCCATTTGATGTGCCGGCTAGAGGCAATTTTGTCTACTTCATTACCTTTACCGATGATCTGTCTAGGTATGGGTATGTGTATCTTATGAGACACAAGTCTGAAGCTTTTGAAAAGTTCAAAGAATTCAGACATGAAGTAGAAAAACAAACTGAAAAACCCATTAAGGTTCTTCGATCAGATCGAGGAGGTGAATACCTTAGC